>PVIH01015131.1:0-50834 GCA_004025045.1 Sigmodon hispidus
CCCCCTCCCTCCCCCTCCCTCCTCCTCTCTCCCCCTCACCTTCTTCTTGAAGTTGAGTGATTTTCTTCTAATTCCATTTATAAGACCATGGTGCTAGATGAAGAATTATATCAACTTGGCCTGTTTGCATCTCATCTGTATCTGGGATTTACAGAGTAGATTTCCCTGATACCTACTGGTGTCTTCTGTGTTTGTGGGCTTCAGACTCTTACTTCATTTCTCTTTTTAGCAGAATGGACCTTCTAGCCAACGACGAAGATTTAATCCACAGTATCACAATAGGCTAAATGGTCCTGCCAAGTCGCAGGGTGCTGGTAACGAAGCTGAGTCCATGGTGAAGAGTAACAACAGGCATGAACACAGAAGACAGCCACACAGCAGCTTCCGTCCCAAAAACAAAGGCGGGGCCAAAAGCCACGAGGCCTCCTCGGGGACAAAGGCCCCAGAGGCCCTAACACATTCTGAAAAGCCCCGCCGAAGGCAGCATGCTGCAGACCACTCAGAGGCCAGGCCTTTCCGGGGTAACGTCGGCAGGGTTTCCCAGTGTAATCTCTGTCCTACAAGAATAGAAGTTTCCACAGAGGCCGCGGTTCTCTCCGTCCCAGCTGTGACACTGGTGGCCTGAGCTGGGAAAGAAAAGAGCAGGTCTTGCCTGGTTTTGATTCCCTGCCCGAGGTGCTGACCTAATTTGCTGCCAGAAGAGAGTCAATGGGAATAGACAAACCCTGTATGTTTGTGTCATTCTCTCTCAGTCATTTTTACTAATCCTAATACTCTGCTCTAGCTTGCTTCATAAACTCCCACGGCTTTGCTTGATCTATTGTTGCTTCTCATTTTAGCCAGGCAGTATTTACCCATTAGGAAAATGAAGATGTGGCTGAAGATCAGAGACTTGGTTAGCAACCTATGTTGTAGCTGTGATGTCAATCCTTTGGTTGTCTTTAGAGTTAATGTTGAAATAAGAGATTCTTGATAAGACAAACGTGATCTGCTAAAGACACATGTGCTTTTGTAGAATTTAACATCCAGTGTTTTTCTGAATATATATAAATATATATATAAACATATATTGCTTTATTTGAAACAAATTAAAATATGCTGCATTTGACACCCAGCTTGCTTCTTTTCTTGATGCCTACCTTGTTTCTGGATGTTCCTTGTAGCACTTTTGAGACAAAGTTAAAGACCAGAAGTTTGCTGCCAAGCTCTGTAAAAGAGCTGTCCCTTAAAAACAAGACCTTTCAGGAAACAATGAAACTCTTGGTGACATACAGATAGGCACACCCAGTCATCTTGGATGCCACATGGTTGTTGGAAACCATGTATGTAACAAATTTTACTTAAGCTTATCTTTATGAGACTATTGTTTCATTAACAAAAAAGTCTAGAATTAAGATACACCTCGGGTCCAATCTGATCATGATTCTCACCCCTTTGTCCTAATTCTAAATTCTGACCTCCATATGCTGACACTATATCAGAATGACGACAATGACCAACTTTCAGAGCTCTCTCCAGGGCTTCAGTGTAGAGCAAGTGTCTTGTCAAAGTCAAAACAAAACTCTGACAAGCCATGACTTACAGACCTGACTGTAGGTCATCCAGGGGAGAACGAGTGAGTAGAACAAACTTGTTAGCATTCTAGTTAGCATAAACTAACCAGAGCCCAGCCGAGACACTCAAGTGGGCCTTCCCCAGAAGTACTGCCTCTGTAGAGCTACTGTGACCTCAGAGAAGGAGAGTGGACATATAGTGCCCCGAAAGCCAAGGAGCCCCAGTTTCCCTGTGCTTTGATCATAGGACTTCCTTCACTGGCTGCTTTCAAGTACAAATGCATCATTCCAACTCTGTGTTGAAATTTTTTTTTCTGGCAACCCAGGTTCACTGATTCTCTTTCCCGAACAGCTGAGCTTTCAAGCTATACAAGCATCCATTTCTTCTTTGCCAAGTACAAGAGGATGTTTGCTTTCTCCAGAGCGTTTTGAGGTCTCTGAGTGTACCCAGAGATTTAATAGGAATTCAAAATGTCAAGTCACAGTCAAGTCCAGGAAGAAAGGAAGAGGAGCTGGTTCAAATAAGAAAAATGAATGCTTGGGACCACGGTTTCTGTTTACCCCATCTGAGGTCTGGAATTTATAGCTTACAAATCAGAAGGATTTTATACAAGTTTTGTATAGCAAGATTTTGCCCCGTCTCTAAAAAATGTCAGTTTAAATGTGACAGCTGAGGGTGGAGGCAGATAATTCTTATAAAGGGAAAGAAAATGGACATGCCAGGTGAAAAGTATGCCCTCTTTTCGGAGTTCCAGCCAGCCGCCCTTACCCTGGTTCCCCTCCCTCAAGTCACCCAGGTGGTAAGTAAGCTCAGACACATTCCTGAGATAGCAAACACCTCCAGGTCACTGGGAAGAAAGAAGAGAATACCAGAAAGACTTCAGGCCTGGTCATAGTTTTCCTCTGACTTGTGAGCATTTCCAGATTTGCATTTTAAAGTGGTAATTAGCTATTTAGGCCAATGTCAGGTCTTTGAAATAAATACACCCTCACATATCTTCACCTCTGTTGAACCGTTTAATTCTTTGGATCTGGGTCATATTCTTCCATTTTTCAGTGTATGTGAGTGTGTGTGTGTGTGTCTGTGCATCTCTCTCTCTCTGTCTCTCTCTCTCTGTCTGTGTGTGTGTGTGTGTGTGTGTGTGTGTGTGTGTGTGCAGGTGTATGTGTGTACACAGACACCGAAGGCCAACCTCTGCTATTTATTTTTTTATCCTCAGGATGTCCACCTTAATTTGGTTTTGTTTTCTCTTTGAGACAGGGTCTCTCACTGGCCTGAGGCTCTGTAATTAGGCTCACTGTGCTAGCCGTTGAATCTGAAGGACCCACCTGTGGCTGTCTCCCCAGCAGGAGGCTTGCTGATGTATGCCCAGCTTTTTATGTGGACCTTCTCCTTTACATTTCTCTGATAGAGAACCATTTAATACTCATAATGTGTTCATAACTTCAAAACTCCCCTACATTATACCACATAGATCTTCCATCCAGACTCTCTATTGGGTACCCAGTTATATTCCAAATTTACACCCCCTGGTCTGCATGTCCCCACTCTGCAGCCATGAGAAGTGTGTTTAACCACTGAGAAATCCACCCTCAGTAAGGCTTGGTTTAGGGAAAGAAACGAGTAACACAAGCCCTAATCAAAAGCTCAGGTTACACACACACACACACACACACACACACACACACACAAATTCTGTTCAGCTCAGAAACAGGGCTTCTAATTAAACATTCTCAGAGGAGCCGAATCAAATAAGGCTAATGGGAAAAGTTACCGGCTAAAAGTTTTTGTTAAAGTAACAGACTTGAGAATTCTGAATTTTCTAACACCTTAGATTTCAACCTCAATCTTGACTTAATCCTGAGAAACAGAGACCACACAAGTTTCCTAGAGCAGTCTGCAGTGAAGACCAGGAAGACTGGCCCCCAACCCTGCCCTTGGCACCACACTGTCCCTCCTACCCTTGGCACATTGCCTCCATTGCTGGCTGGTTTTGGTGCCCTCATGTGTCTAGCAAGGGTAAAAGCTTTGCTTCTCAGCAGATATTTTGATGACAGCTCATGAAATAATGTAATAGGCTTTTTTTTTTCTCCTCCCCCATTCAGAGTAAATACCTAAATTCAGGCCCAGGACTCCAAATTGCCCCAACAAGCAAAAGTACTGATACAAAACAGAGGTAGCTGCATGCTCCAACATCTTTCAACCTTTTATGGAAAGAAACAATGATCATTCATTTAGTGACTATTGAACAGCTTAGTTGTTGAAATGTTTGAGAAAAACAAGTGTGAAGAATTGTGAAGCCCTATACTGTGTTCTGCCTGCAGGCCAGAAGAGGGCACCAGATCTCATTATAGATGGTTGTGAGCCACCACCATGTGGTTGCTGGGAATTGAACTTGAGATCCCTGGAAGAACAGGAAGTGCTCTTAAGCTCTGAGCCATCTTTCCAGCCTCCTGAAGCACAATTTTAATACAATATTTACATTATAAGTTCTTTTCTCATCCTAAAAAAGACTTCTGTCTATTCATACTTTCTTAAGACTCAGTTCCCAGTCGTGAAGGCTGGTCAGCCAAAACCAGTGTTTAATCTCATGGCTGCAGCCCCACGGGCAGAGGCCTGGAGCCTGAATTGAATTGTTCTGCAAATGCACAGTGATGCTCTCAGCTGCATTGTCAGACAGGCTTCCCAGGATTACCAGAGCCCCTTTATCTGAGGACCGTCTCTCCCCATAGCCTAGAAGAGCTCTGCTTCCACTGAGCCAAATTTCACAGGAGAAATTACCACACATTCCCATAGAACACGACTCAAAAGGAAAAGAAAAAGTGTGTAGTAAATTTTGACACACACAAAACTCAGAACCATGACTACAGCAAGGACCAAAGAACTACAGAAAACTGTTAACTTTCTGTCAAAAAAAAATTAAATAAATCATCCTATTTTTTAACCTGAAATGCTCAACTTTGAATTAAATTTATGACATGCTTGAGGTCCACTAGCCTGCAGCTCTAAACACTTCTCTGTTTTACACAGACAGATGTAATGCAGCAGCCGCACCACATGCTTCTGTTACTATGACCAGCCACTCCGGAGGGGAAGGATTTAGTCTGGCTCACGCTTGAGGGTGCAGACCCTGGTGACCAGGGCAGCATGGCAGCAGGCACACGAAGCAGCAGTTGCCTAACAAGCTGGTTAGGAAGCAGAAGTGAGCGTGGGGCACTGCATCTTTGTCTTTACTATGTAAATGCTTTGTCAGAAAATAAATAAAATGTTTCTGAGAGTAAGTATGGCATGATGGCACATAACTGCAATCATCCTAGCATTTGGAAGGCAGAGGAAAGAGGACCTGGAATTCAAAGTCATCCTCCACTGCCTAGCAAGTTTGGGACCAGCCACGCTTACATGACACCCAGTCTCAAACAGCATTGTACTAAAACCAGAAACGTAATTAGAACCCAAAGGGCGGAGTTTTCCTCTGGCATTCTTTTCCATTCTTTGTTGTTGTCCACCTTAGACCAGCTCCTGCCTTCCATTGCCAACTCCACTGCTCTTACTCATCAGTACCCCCTGATAAGGAGAGGCACCCACAAGAGCAATGGTTCTCAACTGGGCTATCGGCCCTGCCACCTGCAGAAGACATTTGCATATTTCTGATGACTGATCAGGTGCCACCAGACACCCTCCAGTGCAGAGTACAGTTCCAATAACCAAGAACTTTCTAATCCAAAATGTCAACTGTCGTGCGCAACCTTGCCAGCAAGAAAAGCTCAACACCCAGGATCTTCTTTCAGCAGTTTATTTGGGACCTTTACAATTGTTCTCTCTTTGTTCTTCTCCCCGGGAAAAACCCTGCCCAATGACTAAATACTCTCAGGGCATCCAATCCCAATAAGCCACGTGGGCACAGCTCATAGGTCCACATACGCAACAGCAAACCACACCCCAGGCTCAAGCCAAATAAGGAGTTGTTTATCAAAAGAGAGCACTCACCCATGGTGGGTGAAGGCCAGAAATCAGCACCATCTCTAGGGTGCAGCAGCAGGCAGCTCTGTACAGTCAACAATGCCCCTTGACCACTATGCTAGATCTAGAGGTGCTTTGTGCTGTGTGTCCCCCAAATCATGCATTAACCCTAAATACAACAGTCCTAAGAGGCAAGGCCTAAGTTGGAGCATTTAACTTACAAGAGCTCCATACTCAGGAGTGGACTAATGCCAATACAAAGGCCTAGAGGCTTTTAAGTCTGTCATTTTCTCATCCCCTGCTGTCCTTCTGCTTCCAACATGTGATGGGGCAGAAAAGGCATGTAGGCTCCTAATCTTACACTTCCCAGCTTCTGGAACCATAAGAAGTCGTCATTAGAAACTGAGACTCTGGACCTCAGTTCCAGTAAAAGAAGGAAAGAGGATAGATGCTAGGGATGGGAGAAAGAGATGACCTAGCAGACGGGAGACCACCCAGCAGGGTACCTCGATGGCAGCTGACTGCTTTCTCTGGCCTGAATGTGTGGTTTTTGATGTCCTTAAGCTGTCCATGTTCTCAACACTCAAACTGAGTTCCCAAGTCTTCCAAATGAAGAAATTAGGTGGCAGGTTCTTGGAAGATCTATAATTAAGCTAGAAATGTCTGAATCTTTTAAGAAACCTTGACAGAAAAGAGAGATTTTTGCCTTTTTTCCAACTTGAGCAAGTACTGTATCTCCCCCCCCCTTTACTTTTGAAACAGGTTTCTCTTTTAAGCTCCAGGCCCCCCAAATTCATACCCAGAGCTCAGCAGAATTTTACTAAAATAATGAGGGCTTTGGGGTGAAAGAAGTCAGCAGCAGGTCTAAAAGCGAGCATTATAAAATGAAAATCTGTTCAATAAACAAGTAGGCAGAAACCCTGACTGGCAGTTACTGTAAAATTCTATTTGTCTTAGCCACAGTCAACATCAGAAACCATCTAGCTAGCAAATATGAAATGTGTATGGGCTGTCTATGGCAACATACAAGTGAAAACAAATTAGGTTCTCTGTACCAGGGTAAAGCATGTGTATGTCAGGAGGCTGACAGGGCTGGCTGTGAAAACAGCCCTTGGAGGCGCACCCCAGCCAACTTCTGTGAATATATAACTCTGGAAACAGCTGGAAGCCAATGTTTTTCTTTTCTGTTAGCTATTCATGATGCTTCTTCTCTTGGCTGTACTGCAGGCTTGCAATCTTGGGCACTAATGCAGCCTCAACAAAGCATCATTCCTCCAATGTTCACTGGCTGAGGAAATGGCAACCAGCTGACAGTTTTCAAGGGAGTTTCCACAGAAAAGGAGGGGGCAGTATTTACCAAAATTTAAAAAGTCCTTTTACACTATGTATATGTACATCATTTGATGGAGTTGAAGCTCCTTCCCTCATTCACATTCACACTGCATTTAGTATTTAACCAACATCAGGACCAATGCGAAGGTGTAACACAATCTATAAGATAACATACTGTTCATAGTATTAGCTTTTATGGAACAATGTACTACCATGAGACTTTGTATATATTCAAAATGCTACATCAAAAGATTCCTCAGGAAAAGATAAATATGCTTGCAAGCCAATCTCGTCTTTAGAAATCAAGACATAGATGGAAAATTGCACCACATTTAACCAGAGACATCGGTTGAGTTGACAAACTTCAATGTCTGCACTTACTAAGGAGGCAGCAGGATCTGTGGTGAAGAGGGAAGACAGGCCAAGGTTAGGAAGCATTGTTCCCACCGGTTCCAGCAGAGACAGGCATCTCTGAATTGCTGAGAATGTCCTAACTAGTCCTGTTTCTAGGACACAGTGACTACTCATGGCAACTATCATTAGCACATTCTTTATTCTCCAGACAGCAGGGTCAGAAATCAGCTCCTGCACCCCGAAAAACTGTAAATGCTGCATCTGTGGCCAAGGGCTGCCTCCAACTGTATGGAAATGTTCTGCTGGCCTCCTGTGTGCCAGACACCTATAACTACAGAAGAGACCATCTAGGATTCACAAGAAACAAACACACAATCCAATGTATAGTCCCACTAAAAACTGTTTTCACTGTTGATCAAATTCCTGAGCTTTGCTCCCATTTCTTCCCTCCAGCCTGTCACTATTCAGCACTCAAACTACAGGGTGGGGTGACAGAATGTGATCATTAGTATTATTATACGCTATTAGCTTTTTTCTAACCCCATTTTCTTAATCTTTAAGACCTAGAAGACTTCATTATGATGCTCTTCTGAAACTAAAAAGCAGTAAATAAAACAAAGTATTTTGTTATCTAGACTATACTGCAACACAAGCAAACAAAATAAAGCCATTCCAGGCCAGCCCTCAGCTCTCCATCTCTCCACTAACCCGATTTGAGCAGGACAAATGCTTTTAACAAACATTACTGGATAGGCACATTTTTCTTCAGATGAATAATGTCCACATATCTGCTCCCTGCAAATCACCATCTCCTGACCCAGACACAAGAAAATACTTTTTAAACGATTTATACATTTTTCTTTTTCATTCTTTTTCCTTCTTTTTATCCAGTAAATGCACTGACTCCTGGTGAGTTACCCACTCTTATTGTAGAGTCTCAAATAAAGTATGTTTAAAGGACAAAGTAGTAAATAAAATTTTTAAATTTTTGTTCCACACAAAAGGCAAAGGCAACATCCAGTGAACTGTAGTCAAGTGATACTCTCTGATATTCCAGTCTTCTGAACTTGGCCTTAATTGCTCAGACCCTGAAAGATCATCTACCTCACCCGCACCCCTGCCACCTAGGACCAGCTCCAAACACATTTTTACATTTACTTGCTTTTCAAACAGTAGGAGGAAGACACTCATGCTGTGGCCTGTGGGGGACCAAAGAGCAATCTGCAGAGGTTGGTTCTCTCCTCAGCTGGTGGTGACCAGGCCACCTCTCCTGCCCCTCTTATGCACTTTCCAGCACAGGACACAAGTGTGTTCTTACAAAGGCTAAATGTGCTTATGCAGCAATTTCCTCCAAATTACTCAGCTAAACCACTTTCTTAGAAAGCACCAGTAGATATTTATTCAAGGCTGGCTTTATTTTATGGGCTAGCAAGACAAGAAAATAATTTTAGAAACAGAAATAGAAACTCCACATAAGTTAGTAAGCTCTCAAATTATTGCAGGGTGCCGAGTTTAAATAAGTAGTCACAGAAAATGTCACATTTTTGTGGAAACGTTTTATTTGTTTAAAAGGAAATATCCTGAGGATGCCTGCCTCGCTCCTCCAAAGCAATGCAAGTACATACCCAGGACCTGAGGAAGGTGCATGCTGCCTAGGGCACCATCTTCAAAACACTGAGGCTCAGTGCTCGTCAGCAGCAGAAATGTATAATCCAATCACCAAACATAATATAGAAGAGTAAGCCATACAATTCAATGGTCATGAAAAAATAGAAGATTAATCAAAATATTTTGTTTAAAAATATGAAATTCAAGTTATATGGAAATTGTATGCGTAACACATAGTGTATAATCAGAAGGACGCTTCAGCGGTCACTTCTAAAAACAAATTAACTTGAGTTAAAAAGTCAAACTTACTTCTCTTTCAAAGCACTTTAAAACTTTACTGTTCCAATTAAAACTGAACCATTCCCAACCTGTTCTAGGCTCTCCCCACATGCACCCACCCCCGAGGTGTCTGAAGACACATCTCTAAGGGACCTAAGGGAAGAGGGAGTCTAGGAAGGACAACGGTCCAGTCAAGCCAGAGTCCACGGCTGGCCTTTCCGCTTCCCTTCCCATCACCTGTCTTTATGTTGTCTTTGGAGAATACGCTACGATGAGCAGCTGAGGATACACACTCCCTCTGAGACGCTCCTGGCCACCATACAGTGTGGCCAGCACTGGGCCCTCTCCTATGCCAGGCCTCACTCCACTCCTACCCTTGACTACAGGAGTAACATTCAAAAAGTGGCTGGGCGACTCTGTAACATTACTACAAAAAAAAGGGAGATGTCTCTAGTGATTACTCTTGGTCATCTTGATATCAATTAACCACTTAAATAAAGCTTACAATTAAAAACTAGAAACAAACTGCACACAGACAACCTTAAAAAAACACAAAGTAAGTAATAACCACAAGCACCATGTCTTCTCTGCTCTCGAATCATGGAACTCACTTTTCCTGTAATAAGCCTAAACATCCACAAGGGTTTTCTCTTCTGCCATCACAAACAGAGCTCACCTGCTGGAATCAGCGCACTGGAAGCTGCAGGACAGACAGGCAGTTTCCAGTCCACTTTATCCATCAGGCTGGTCTTCCCTGGTCTCAGTCCGCACACCCGAAGTGATGGAAGCCTCTGGAGAAGGCTGCTGGGGGGAGCTGGGCTGGCTCCTTGATGAGGGGGTGGGCAGGGAAGGCCCCACACACAGAGGAGTCCTCCTCAGCTTGATCACTCTATGGGGCAGAGACTTCTTGTCAGAGAGGAGCACCTTGGCTGGTGGTGGCTGGGAGGCTCGGTTCTCAGCACTCTGGGCTTGAGGGGAAGCAGGGGCATGCCCAGATGCCCCCATGGCCAGAGAGCACTGGGCTGCTTTTCCATGGCTGCCTCTTTGAGACCTGTTTTCTGTAGCCTGAGAGGAGATCTGGACAGCATTGACAGGTGACACTCTCACAGAAGCAGAGTTCTTGACTTTAATTTGGGTGCTTGTGGAAGGGCCCAGGAATCTGACTGGCTTAGGACCAGTCTTACAGTTGACACCTTCATCCTCTTCACCAAGGGCTAGCAGCCGCCTGGAAACACAGAGGCATCCTGTTTGAGCACCTACACTTTGGGGGAGCCACTAAAAGCGCACAGTCAGGTTTAACAAAAAGAGGCAGGATTAGAGACAGCCACCCACCTCATCTCCCGTCCCTCCAATATAGACAGTATAATGGACAGAAACCTACATCCACAATTAGACTTTTTCATCACTTTGGTAAGTTTTTACCAAATCATTAAGATCATTATTTTAATGATAATGTAGAATATTCATCTAAGTGATAAGTAAGCTTAGTAAAAGTCAACATTTATTATTCATTTCCCCTTTATGATGGTGACAAAAAAATATCAACTACAGATTTTAAAACAAAATAGAATCGCACATAACCTCTTTCGGATTGGGGCCATATGACGTAGGCTTCCATGTAAAGGCCGCTCTTCTAGAGTCCAACACTCTATCAGCTCATGGGGCACACGCCAGTAGCTTACACCTTCAAGATAAAAGGGCAGTTAAGAGCCTAAGACCTAAGGGCCTAAGACCACCCAGAAACTGTCTGTGCTTGTCCCTCTCGGCGATGAACGGGATGTGCACAACATTAACAGGAAGTGCTTGCTAGTGGCTCCAGGACAGTAGAGTGACACAGCTCATGAGCTGGGGCCAAGAAGAGCTGGCTGCAAACCAGGGCTCTGTGGTAGCCTGGCCTAGAAAGTGTCTCAACTGTATGCTCAAGTGACTGAGTGTATGCTGGTTAAGGGCACAGGTGTCTAAATCTCACTCTGTCATTTACTAATGTGACCTTGGGAAAGTTACTTTCTCATCCTAAAGTCTCATGTCCTCTGTGAAATGCTAATTATCAGTGTGTCCCCACATTATTATTATTGCGATTATTAAGTAAGTAAATAAGCATGAAATGCTTAGAACAGATTAAACACTCTGAAAACCTTGGGGCTTTACAAACAGCTTCAGTGCTGGTTGAAGTTGTAAAGGATGCATGCAATGGTACTTACAGCACTGTGGCTTCATCTGCTGCATTGGGCTACTGTAACCATCTATCTGTGAACAAACCTGCAAACCACTTGTAAGGATTCCTGGCATTCCATGTAGCTGAGCCTATTGGCTCAGATGGGATACACCTTGCACGGAGGCACGCCCCTGGGCGTGGCTGCGTAAACCCTGAAGCACTGCCTACCAGAAGCACCTGCCTGGACCCATGACGAATACCCGTGCACGCCCCTTCCCTTAAAAGCAGCTGCAAGCGTGTGCTCGGTCCTTTTCTCTGTCCCCTGACTTCTGTTCTGCTCTTCTGTTTCTCTACCCGCCTGGGACTTTTCTCTTAAATATAAAACACCATGTGTGGCCTTGCTAGTGTGTGCTTGCTTTTATGCGAGGAACTAACATTGGTGCCGTGACTCGGATAAGTTTCTGTTCTTCTCTTTCTGGCCACACGAATCCAGTTTTCCCTCTACAAAAAGCAACTGCCATAAATAAGATAATAAAAGTTGGCAAATTTTCTCAGATAAATTCAAATAGACTAAAGGCGAGTTTAAAAACAGGTACAGCTCATACTAGATCCCTGAGTGTGTGATCTGTTTTTTAACCTGTCATTAGAGCTAAAACTTAGACCTTGAGAAGAGACCTCAGGCAGACTCCAGTCAAAAGTTGGCTTTTAAGATATATCACGGGAGAGATGCTGCCTGCTGACAAAAGCTGTTTAGCCGGCTACTGCCTTGCTCTTGCTTAGCCTCATAGAGGCAAGCTCAGGCCTTGTGTAAGACTCCATCAAGGGAATGCTGGTCTAAGTGAATGTCTCCTAACCCCGAGCGGCAGAGACATTACACAGAGATCACTCCCAATTATTCTGCACATTTTCACCCCAATACTTTTGTTTGTTATCAAACAGAGTCTAGCTATCCAAACCAGACTACTCTAAAACTCACTAGATAGCCCAGGTTATCCTTGAACTCAGTGAGCCTCCTGCCTCAGGCTCCTTAGTGCTGAGCTTACAGGAGTGAGCCACATGTGAAATAAATTCCAGGCCTTGTCAATTTGTTCTCCTTTTCTTAAAAAACAACAACAAAAACATTTATTTTCTGTGAGCATGGACATGGGCAAGCATCGGTCTACCCCGGGGTCAGAGGACAGGTTACGGGAGCAGGCTCTCTCCTTCCTCCATGTGGCTTCCAGGATTTAAACCTGGATCATCTGGATTGGTGAAAAGGACCTGAGCTGCTGAGCCTCCTTTGCTGACATCTTATGCTCGGGTAAGAAGCCTATTTCTTAGAGCACTGGCAGCTACACTGCAGGTCTAAAGAAACTCTTATAAAGTAAGCACAATTAAGAGAACTACACTTGAACTCACTGAGTTAGAAATAACATCTAGCAACTCATGCATGAGTGTAAAGACTTGAAAGTAAACCACGGCGATGGCAATATCACCTTATGGTGACAGACAGCTGACACACTAAACAGAGTACTCCTAAAAAAGAAGTAGGCTGAGGAAGAGGGAGGGGAGGGCAAAACAAGGGATGTGGAAAGAGAAAGAAACGCAACGTTCACTCCTACTTTGTGTCAGGATGAAGAGTGGGCTGGGGATTGACTTCGTGGTGACATGAGCCTATAATCCCAGCACTTGAAAGGCAGAGCAAAAGGAAGACCTTTCTCAAAAAGTAAAACAGAGAGAGAGAAGGACACTTGTGCCCATGAAATGAAAGAATAACACTGTACCTTTTCCTTCCCAGGCATCAAAGGCATCCATCATTTTCTTCAACTCAGCCACTGAATAATAGCTCCAAATGTACTGAACATTATTGCCCGCCTCTCTAAAACAATTGCAGAAATGTAATGAAAATCTACTATTTATGTATGAATGTGTCTATTCATATCCAGCTAATGTATGCTCAATAAATACTTGAAAATCAGTTAAATATCTAAGTACCAAGTTATTCCTCTATGACCCTAAGCTTAGGTGTACACTCATAAATCACATCATAGCCTAATGTAAATTTAATCTCCTTTTCATAGTAGTACTTGTCAATTCCACAATACAAAAATACATCAATATTTTTTTTAATTGTGTGTGTGTGTGTGTGTGTGTGTGTGTGTGTGTATGGGCATAGTGGCTCATGCCTTTAATCCCATCACTTAAGAGGCAGAGGCAGGCAGATGTCTGCATTCCATGGCACCCAAGGCTATATAGTGAATAAGACCTGGTCTCAAAATCAAACAAAAACCCAACAAAACAAAACCAGTTAACTCTAACTAGAAAAAGATTTAACTCTGATGCCATTTTCCATGCATCATGCCAGGTGCTTGGATGTTTTATGCCTGGAAATACTATTGCCTGGAAAGGATTCAGAAATGACACCACTTCTGCCATCTGAAAGCAATGTTACATGGCTATGGATCAGTGACTAGCAAGCATATAACCCACTTTACTCTCCCGCAGAACATATATAAGATAAAAAAATACGTTACGTGACTTTAGCAGTACAAATAATATTACAGGGACACAGTAAGAGGACAACTTGTAAGAGTTTTACATATCCAAGTCATAGAAGCCTAACTCTGAATGGGACAGACACATGGCGTACTCTGGCCTTGGGTCACTTGGTGGGCCTGGTGACTACAGGCTAATGCTTTGCCCCACACTGGGGTTAGGGAAAATATTAGGTATGCGGCTTTTCTTCCTTTTCCCTTGATAAAGGCTTATCCTGAGACTTGAGGCTCACTGCACTGAGAACCACTGTTCTTGATCCTGCAAAAGCCCAGGACTGAAATCTCTGGAAAGGGTTTAATGCTCACCCACTCCAGAAGCAGCCATCCAATCCCTCAGCTTTGAGGGTTGTGTGCACCTAGCCGGACTCACGGCCTTTGGGCACCAAGTACAGTATTTCACACAATAGCAATTCTTAAAATGGTTAAAAGATGCCAAGACTTTATTTAGTTCTTTATCACATTTAAATCTGAACATACCTTTTGAAGATGCTTTTACTGTGAATTCTTCCTCCCAGCTGCTTATCAATGGCGTCTGTCCCATCAGCTTTTGTAGCATAGACACCAATAATTCTGCTCTCACAGCTTGCACCAGATGTGTTAAGATAGTGGAGAACCCAAACTGTTGGTTTATTGCAAACTAGGCCATATGAATCACAGAAGTCTGTTAAAGCCTAAAGCAAATATATATATATAAACTTACATTTAATTATGGAACAAAAGATAAATGTGCTATATTACTTTCATGTAAAGCTATAATTTGAGCTGGTCATAAAGACAAACATAAAGATCATAAATTTTAACTTAGTCTATAAACATAAATGCAATAAATTAATTGAAGGGAGGTTTTTTTTTCCTTTGTAACAACAAAAATCTCAACAACTCTTCATTTAGAGAGAATATTTTTCCAAACAGAATTTCTCTTTTTATTTCTTCTTTTTGCTTACCATCATCACTTTATTTTACAATCTTTATATAATAACTAAACGTTAGATCTCCCTCCACTTTCCTCATCGGTTATTTTCTCAAACTTCTCACTTAACCTTCATTTTTCTTTCTATTAGCTGGCCCCACCACTGGTCCTTATTTTTAACTCCAAATTCCAACTATGGACCAATCAAATGAACTTGTTCTTCTACAATGCAAGGTAGCTATGGTGAGGTCCCGCAGTGTGTGAGCTCGTCTACCGTTTTCACACCTAAGTCATTCATTCACTTGCATAGTAAGTACCCACTATCTACTGAGCACTCCTAGGCTCTGGAGTGAGGAGGAGGGATAGTCTAGACAGAACTCTGAGTTCACAGCTGATGCAGAAGACAGACACAACTGAATCCAATTGTGACAACACAGGAGCACAGGACAAGGGACTCCTCCCAGCACTGTGGCAGATGCCTTCCCAGGGAGAAATGGCACTGCTGTTCTAAATGCATTCAGGATATGCATCTTTGTCTGCTGTGTCCACTGACAGATCCTTGGTGTCTGGGAGGGCAGGCAACATAAAGACAACCCCTACTGCTTTCCTACTCGGGAATGAAGCCAGGTCCTCATGTGGCTGAACTTTCATTTAACATGGCTAAATAACTTGTCTGTTGATCTTTAATATATGTGTGCACCTATAAGAATTCCAAATTACACTATAAACTGTTCTAGGGCAAGAACTGGATTTCTTACAATGCCAGATGTGCCACAACATCTGAAATAAGTGAGTTTTGGTTGTTGAAATAAACACAGGCACACTTTATCCTTTTTAAATACAAATCAGGAGCCAAATTATAGAGCTAGAACTGAGAAGATGAATGCTACCCCTTTCTAATCTTTCAGCAAGACTTTTTTTTTTTCCAGCAAGACTTTTATTGCCCTCGTCTGCAGTATAGGAAGTAGCATTATGAAGACTATCACTTGGCAATTATCCATATGAAACATCAGTAACAGAATCCATGCACACATGCAAAGTCCTAATGGGGAGTTTTGCTGCACTCCTAATAACCAACCATCTATCAGTTTGCTCCCTGAACTGACATCAAAATCTAAAGCTCAAATCAGATCATATCAGTTTTCAGGATCAACAACTGATAACAGAAATAATGTTCTTATGTGCTAAACAGCAACAGATATAATATCTATTAATAGGGTATAGATAATAAAGCCTTTCAAGTCATGTAAAGATCCTTAAAATGTGATACAAAATTTAAAAAAAAAATGTCCTTTTGTAAAGATATGTTGATCTCAAAGTGAACTGTGCATGTCCTAATATGACTCACTAAGTCAGGGAAGAGTTTATTTTTAGCACAACAATTCTTCTAAAAGTAAGTTATTTTGGTGAATGAATTAATACCATTAGACCCTCACTAATGATAGTATTTCTCTAATCTAAAGAGAACTTCAGAAACCAAGTGTAGTGGTATGCACCTTTAATCCCAGCACTCAGGAAGCAGAGGCAGAGGGATATAGGAGTTCAAGGCCAGACTGATCTACAAAACCAGTTCCAGGCCAGCCAGAGCTATATAGTGAGTTCATGTCTCAAAACAAAAGCAACTACTTCAGAAGCATAGCTCTATTAAAAGTAATCAAAACTGTTACATCTTCAGTGAGGTACATAAACTTAATAAAGCTTTTTTTTCCCTAGAATGAATTTTGGTATGAGTAGGAATAATTAGGAAACGTTCAAAAATGATGATAAATTGCCTCATGCTTGGTATATGCGACACCACAAAGTACGCAAAATAACATACTGCTTTGTGCATAATGAGTATGTATTTTAAAACTTGAGAAAATGCCAAGACCTTTTTAAGTTCTATATTTGACCTTAAAGAATATGTCTCCATTTCATTGGCCAAGTGGTCAGATAAGCTGTACGGATAAGGGATGCCGAAATAATCGGCCTCTTCCTGCAGGGCGGCTCGAGTCTGCTCATCCGAGGGGATCTGAACTTCTCCATGGAGATAATCCAAAATGTATTTAAATAAATGTCCATCACGGTCAATAATACACGCCCCTAGAAAACAGTTCCAAGATAATTATGCAGATTCGTCAGTTTGGGGTCCCTGCTCCTGAATGACCCACAGTCTGAACGCTCCATTTTCCAACCATGCACATGAGCTCACACGAACCCACAGAGTTGGAGTAAGCATGGAGCGTAACATTGACCCTCCAAGGATGGCTCTGTCAGTGTATATTGTCAGCCTCTGAACCATCACCAGAATGACACATGAAAGCAACAACTTTCAAAACATAGTAATCCCCCAAATTAGGTCACGGTTGGCCTTTATATCATCTCACTTCTTTGTCAATGTCAGGAGCGGTACCACACACTTTAGACGCTGCTATTTAATTTCTTTATGTACTTAATGATTCTCCATACAGCCCTAATGAGCTCAATAATACATTCTAATGTAATTAAGAAAATCAAAAGGAATTTAAAGTAGACCCCCACTTGAATATTCACATTCATGCTCCAGACTTTAGACATTTACCAGATTCATCTGTTTTGAGAGGGAAACGACCACTAAACATAGACGCCAGCATAGAGTCCTTAAAGCGGCACAAAGACTCCCGTCGGGCTGTGTAAATGCAGCCGCCCACGTTCAGCTGAAGAATATCTAGCAATTCCTCAGCTCTGTGGCCAGCCATCACTCCCTTGGACTCCTAAAGTTTTGCCTTAAACTTTCGCAAACTTTGAAACAACCGCAATCCCAGGCCTCTGTAAAAACAAAAGACAAATATCACTGACCTCGCTGAAAATAAATAGGTAATACATTTTAATATTGTTTTGATTCTATTTCATATATGAAAGACATCTGCAATATGCTAAGTTGGAAAAATTAGTGTCTGAGGAATTATAAATAACTAGGAATTATAAATCACAATTGATAAAATAACTATTTAGAGAATTATACGAGACAATGCATAGTCAGGCACATGTAAAGCGAAGGCAAAAATGCTTGTGAACTTTGGCACTCGTGTACATTAACAAGTCTAAAGGAACCATCTAGACTGAAGAGATCAATGTGTAACCCAGGGCCAGGGGGCTTTACCAATACAATCACTGGGCTCTTGGGTAAATCGATTATCTATAAAATGGAGGCAGCAATAGTCCAAAGATCTCCAGAGAAGTAATTAAGGTCACACATTAAAAAGCATGTGGAATAGCAAATGACAAATTATACATGACACAAAATTTCTCATAAGGTACAGACTGAGAAAGTTCAGACATACTTTGGAGACTAAGGAAACAGAAACCACTGATAACTGTAATCCTTAAATTGTAGTTAATTATATAACTAATTAATATAGCATTTATTAACTGGGATCAAAATTTTATTTTTACTAAGGGCTAGAGGGATGACTCATGGTGAAAGTATGTACCTATTCTTGCAGAAGACCTAGGTTCGATTCCCAGCACCATATGGCTCACAACTGATCAGTTCCAAGTGATCTGATACCCTCTTCTGGCTTCTGTGGTTACGATGTGCACGTGGCAGAAAGACAGATATAGATGCAGGGAAAATACTCACATATGCAAAAACAAAAATGTTCAAAAATGAATTCTACTTATACAGGTAACCAAATTGCTTTATAACTACAGATTGTCTGTCATCCAGCTTTTTCATTTGAAAATGGCCAAAGCTTTGGGGAAATTTTTTGTTTATTTGTTTTTGTTTTCTGCTTGTTTCCTTATCCATTCCGAAAGTTGTTAACAAATAACTGTGGTTTTCTACAAAATCTGAAATGGGCTGAAAACACGTAGTCTGGCCATTGAAAACTTGAACTATCTAAATGTTCATAGCAAGTTTTAAAATGACTGCCAAACTCAACTATATCCATACTAATTCAGTTTTACTAACTGAACAAGTAAAATCCTTCCTTGGAGGCACCGACTTCACCAAATACCAGGAGATGGAGACCATTTGAATCTGAGGAAGGCCAACAGACAAAACCCATCAGCAATCTGACAGGGTTCAGTCTTCCAAAACCACTTACTGATGTGACCTCTTGCTTCCTGGGGTCCTGGAGTAGCACTCTGATCAATCACGAGGCATGGGGAAGAGGATTCCTATCCACAGTTACCTGCTCCCTAGAATTCTACTTTTCACGTTCGTAGATAAACCTCATTTCTTGCAAGAACTTTCTGTGCAGAGTTAGAATCTTTGCACAGCTCTTACACAGATTTTATCCTATGTGTTTAATCTTTTTTCCCCCATAAGTTTAAAAAGAGCAAGGGCAGTGTCATTCTCGATGATTCTCATTTACTGAATGCTTATTGTGTACCAGTGTGAAGAGAATTAGACAGACATTACCTAATTCACACACACACACACACAAAATCTCTTTATCACCCAAGAATTACTGTCCCTACTAACAGATCAGAACACTGAGGCAAAAAAGAAAAAAAAAAAAAGACTGGTGTATGCTGTGTCCGCACAAACTTGCCTGCTAGTAAGCCCTGGAGCCAGTTACAAGCCAGGGGCCAGCTTCAGGTTCTCATAGATGCACCCACAGACCATCCATCCCCTTTAACTCAGTTCCACCTCTAGGGCTCCAGACTTAGGCCCTTCACTATCAGCTGCCATCTGGGGACCACAGCACAAGGCCAGCCCCTGGGCCGGCACTCAGATGCACCACTAGGCCTCGTGTGGTGTGAAGGCAGGGCTCCCTCACGACCATCGCACCAAACCGTCGAGGATGGCTGCTGAAAAGGCAGACTCCGGCCACAGCTCGGTCTCATTCAAAAAGTCTGAGAGCCGGGGATCGGCGCCGACTCCACTCTGAGAAACACGGTTTAAGGGGCTCGCGCCCGGACAAAACCCAGCAGGGCGGCCGGGGACCACAAGGCCCCGCCGGGGTCTTCCTGGGCCGGCGGATCCCAATCCGGTCCACGCCTGCGCCTGCATCCCGAGGCGCCCATGTCAGAGCGGCTGGGCCTCCCTCGGGACGCCCACCAAGGCTTCGGGGCCCGCCACCCACCCAGCGCCCCGTTCTTCCGCACCGGCGGGCGGAGCAGCGACCGCCTACTGACCTGCGGCCGCCCGGCCCTCGGCGCAGCCGCCCGACGCCGCGGAGCCGGACGCGGAAGTGATCCGTCGCCCACTCGGATGCTCCGCGACCAGAGCCGAGCGACCCGACCCCGCAGCGCCCCCGTGCGGTCCCGACGCGCAGTGCGCCAAAAGGGGAGGAAGAGCGGCCTCGCTCCAGGTAGGCCCCGCCCTAGACGGCGGTGGCCACGCCCCCAAGAACCATCCCGAACTTTCTGGCCCTGGAGAAAACCTTCAGAAGTGTATAACTTGGATATATCCATTTGGTTTGTAGCGTACAAAGCTTTTTTACACAGTATTCTTTAATTTAACCTGTGACAACTGTGAAAGGTTGGTTTCTAGAAGTATTTTTTATTAGACCTTTGGAAATTTCATACATCAGAATAAGATTTAAATTCTTGTTACAGGAAGGAAACCTAAGGAGGGGGAACACCCATTCATGCAACATTCTTGCACACCTGGCATTGCGTTTAAGTCCCTACAGAACTATTTAATCTCTTCTTAATAAGCCACACAAAAGTTCTTTCACCTTCTAATTGCACCCTACCTTGTAAAGGAACAAGGTATTTCGAGATGAATGAGACAGTCCTGTTTGTCAGACTGAAACTCTCAAAGCCTCTTTCTCGGGTCTTAGAAATGAAGCCAATGAAAAGTTAAGGCTGCTGTCTTTCAACCACAAAGCATCTTGGGAAACAGGGAAGGTTTGTCAAGCTACTGTGGTTTCTCACAGGATAGGGACCAGACTCTGAGAATGGAGCAATGGTCAAGAGTATCACTGTTATTCACATACTTTTCATCACTATGACCAAGGCACACTTTGGGGGGGGGGTTGCATTTTGGCTCGGAGTTCCAAAGGAACTCTGTGGCAGAGTATGAAAAGCTCCCACATGGGATGGGAAAAGCACACAAGTTGCTCTCTGTGGGCTTTTTCTTTTACTCCTTTATTCTACCAGGGGTCCCACCCAGCCCATGGAATGGGGCCACCACTGTCTTGATGTGCCCAAGACACATACATAGGCTTGCATCAACAACATGTCAGGAAAAAAAATTGACAGTATTTTATGAATTTTAAGCATTGCTGATTAAGTCTGCTATGAAGTTTGAAAGCAGATATAGACAATGAAAAAATGAGTACTATTGTAGTCCAGCTTTATATAAAAATGAAATGAAAATTTTGTATTGCACAGGTCATGAAATATTGTTCAAACTGTGCAAGTTTTCCTGTAACACTAAAATATTTAATATCTATTACTAGGTCTTGAGCTACAAAAGACCAAAAGGCTGCCTATAGGCCATAATTTATTTACTGCCTCCTCCTCCTCCTCCTCCTCCTTCTTTTTAAAGTGGGAGAAATCGACACTAATCATAATAGTTACAGAATAGCTACCTTGGAGCAAAGTCAAGGCAATGCTGGGTTGAGATGAAAACCTGAATGGAGACTCCCTTACTGGTAAGGGGACCTTGAAACTGAGAACTAAAAATGAAAATGAGTTCACTTTCTGAAGAGACTCAGTAATATTTCAGGGAAGAGAGAAATCGAGTGGAAAGTCATTGAGGCACAAATGATCTTAGAAATTGGTAGAAAGAAAGGAAGCTAGTGTATCTCAATCTGGGTGGTTATTGGGACACAAGGAAATGTAGGAGAGACAGAGTTGAAGTTAGCCAGACTTTTTTTCCTTTTCTTTCTTTCTTCCTTTCTTTTGAAAAGTTTTGCTATGTAGATCAGGCTAGTCTGAAGTTCATTATTCTCCTGATGACTGGTGGCATTACAGGCATGCACAATAGAACCCACCATGAAAGTCACAATTTAAACATCTGTGGCCATAGTGACAGTTTAAATCTTAACTTAATTTGAACATAATAGGAAACCATTACTAAGGTTGAAGCAGGGAAGTATCACTGTGCACATATTCGAGGGGTTTTGTGTGTGTGTGTGTGCGTGTGTGTGTACATTTTTGAATTTTATTCTGTACTGTCTAACCAAGTCCCACATTCTCTGTGTTCTCATATGAGAGAATCAATGGATCTTGATAAGCAGCAGTCTCTTTTCCAGATGTTCAAGCAGGATGATTCTACTGTCAGCAACTCTCCAACACCTGTCTAGACTGAGTCATATGAAAGGTCTTGATCCAGGCAAGATCTTCTTTAGTGTACTCAAGATTTTTAGGTAAATTAGGTGCTCTGGGGTTCACCAATACATGTGCAAAATGTCTGTAGTGCCACCTGCCAGGGTGTTTTCTCTGTCAGATTGTTGCCCCTGGAGATAGGTCCATCCCCTCTCTGGTGCCCTGGGCAATGAATGATGGCCTTTAAGAAGGGCTAACATCTCACTTCATTTTGATCATTTTTCCTTCTGCAGTCAGCAGTCCCCTATCTTTGTATATTGCCCCCATGCAGATGTGCTATGGTGAAAGCATACTGGCTATTGATGTAGATGTTAACCTGCTGCCCTTGCCCCAGTTCTAATGCCTTAGTTAGGATTATCAGCTCCACCCACTGGGCAGACATTTTAGTTGGCATGGGCTCTGCCCGTATTACCTCCTCTGCAGTGGTAACTGCCTCTCCCGCATACCTTCATCTGCCTGCACCAAACTGCTCCTGTCAGTATACCAGGTAACTTCTGCACAACAGGGTGTCCCACAAATCTGGCCTAATTCTGTGTGCCTGGACCAGGATCCTGGAGCAGTCCTGCAGCAGCATTTCCAGATCAGGATCAGGCAGTAGAGTGTCCAGCTTCAGAGCTGAGGGCACCTGGAAAGTTATTCCAACAGGGTTAAGCAATGGAATCTGATAATGAGTCATTCTGGCATTGCTCAGCCACTAATCGGGAGGGGGGGGCTGCTTAAGAACTCCCTCAAGTGCATAGGGGTGGTTATGGTAAGACTCTGTCTCAAGATCAGCTTGTCAGCATCTTTGACCAGTTGGGCCACAGCCTCTATTATACAGAAGCAGAGTGTCCATCCAGCTGCCACAGGGTTTAGCTTCTTTGCCAGGTAGCTATGGACCAAATCTTGAGCCAAGTGTTTGGGTTAGGATTCCAATGGCTATCTCCTTGCTTTTATCTACATATAGGTAAAATGATTTGGTCTCATCTGGCAGACCCATTGCCAGGGCTGAGAACAGGCTTTGTTTGAGTTTATCAAAGACCAATTGGTGGTCCTTAATCCAGCTGAAATTCTGCCCTTCTTTCGTGGACTCATATAAGGTAATTCTGCAAACCCTGGAATCCACAAACAGAAACCCACTGAGCTTAGGAACTCTCTCACCTGCCTGGCAGTAGTGGGTTCTTCAGTACTGTCTTCTTCCTTGCATCCAAGAGCTACTGCTCAAATCAAAATGTACCACAGGTATGTTACCTTCTGCTT
Source organism: Sigmodon hispidus (assembly GCA_004025045.1). NCBI lineage: Eukaryota > Metazoa > Chordata > Mammalia > Rodentia > Cricetidae > Sigmodon > Sigmodon hispidus. Next base: position 23,171 of record PVIH01015131.1, read on the forward strand.
ACAGATTTGGACTTTCTTGGCTGAGACATGGTACTCTAGGTCCCCCAGGGTCTGCAATAGCTGCTCAGTACTCATCAGGTAGGTCTTTCAGTCTTCAGCTGCAATCAGCAAGTCAACACACTGCAACAGATTGATTTCTTGGTTCTGTGCCCCAGTACTTACCCAGATCCTTGAGCAGAACTTCCTCTGTCATGAACAGGACCTGCAAAAGCTGTGCACAGTCATCCCACATGGGTTGGTAGATAAAAAGAATTATCTCAAAGAGCCTAATGATTTCCTTAGAGTTTTCTAAGAAGAGCTCATTTTGGGCCTTCTGTTGGTTTTTTGCATGTGTTAAAGGGTCTCACCGCCAGGTACTACACTAGAGTTTATTAACAGGGAAGCAGGGAGGTGGGAGAAGAGAAGAGAAAGAATTTCATGTGAGTGTTTTCTTTTAAGAGAGCAGGTGGGCCCATGTTTACATAGCCACACCTGGGGGGGGGGGACAGCCACTCTGCTCCATCTCAGGTGAATGTCATGCTGCCATGCTGTGGGATCCACAAGGTCTATCAGGAATGCTTATACCCTCAATTGTAAAGATCACTAGTGGCAAAGGACCAGCAGTGATGTGGTTGATTCCCATCCTGGTCAGAGGTCCTGCTGCCTTAACAGGAAGGACTGTTGTGTCAGGATCAGATTCTGGGAGCCAAAGAAATATGAAATAGGGACTCAGTTGGCACCAACAAAGCCAACGCATCAGAGTCAAGGACCCTCGGAGAGGTAAAGCCAAATACTCAAGGAGTTCTGGTGTTAATTGCCTTTGAATGTGTTAGCTGTTTTCTATATAGGATTTCTTGTGTTTCAGGTCTTTGTTTCTCTGCCCAGAGCAGACTCAATGTCTGCCCTCTCTGCAATTATCTTTATTAGTAAACATCTGGACAGAGTCAGCCCTAGGACAAAGTAATTCATTTGAAACATTTCTCAGACATGCAAGGACAGCTACAATAGTTGACACACTGGTATGTCTTAAATCCACCACCCCTACTGACAAGAGAACTATCCTGAGCTACACCACTCATCTTAGGCCCTCAAACCCCTAATACCCACTCACATGTAAATTCATTAACACAGGATCCTAACTTAAAGGTTTATCATTAGTGATATCAAGAAAAAGATAATGAACTAACTCCTAGTTGGAAGTATTAAAACAAACATTTATTCTGAAGTGCTGCACTATAAGACCAGGACAACTAAAAGGTTACAGGTCTCTTTTCTTGTGCAAATAAAGCCTTAACAGTAAAAGACCCCATCTCTGGAAAGTGCTATTGCAAAACGAAAGTTGCAGGCTTCCTTCCATTGTTTACTCAAGTCACCTAGCAACCAAAAACCCTTGCCCCTCCTGTCGGAAAAGCAGTTGTGAGAAGATCTTAGAGATGCAACACAGGACTTGGTTTTTTCTTGATTAATAAACCTTTAGTCTTATGCCTAGCCACATTTAGGATAATACAGCACACAATCCCACCCCTTTAGATTGCCTTATTGCTCTAATCTTTAGTTGAACCCTCACCAGAAAAACCTTGACTAGCCACTCCGACTTCTGTGTTATAAACCAAAGTTGACAGTTACTGCCTGTGTATAAATCTTATCACCCTTCTTCTCTCTGACCCTAAGGAATTCAAGCCCTGCATTGCCTTGCCAAAGAATGACTGCCTACTGAGTATATAAGCCTTTGCCTTCACTGTTGTAAATAAGAATCATGCTAATGAAGAGGAAATAAAAGAAATTGCTGTGAGATTGCTCATATCATAGCCTATAGATACCCAATTTCACCAGTAGAAGTGTAGCTCTTGAACCCTAAGAGAAAACCTTGTTGAGGCCAGCCCCCAAAGGATTTTGTTAATCAGAGGTATCTCCTTTATGACTGCGGTCCCATGGGCCAGTCCCTCTCTTGCCCCACAGGTGGAAGCATTTGGGGCTGGTGGAGGAGGAACATGCTGAACTGGCAGGGATGTTGGTGGCAGGGTGGCTGTACAAGGATTGGGGAAGGGGGAAGTATAAAGGAGGCAGGAATCTCATCTTCTGTGTTGCCTCCTTAAAGGACCTCTGGTTTAGGAGCCAAAGGGGCCTTGGTGGGTAAGTCTCTCCAGTGACCAGAACCTTAACTTTTCAAGCCAAAATGGTTTAATCCAGGAAGGGGAGTCCTCTACTAAGTTTTTCCAGATCACTATGTAGGATACTTGGTCAGGATGCCCTACTCATGGTCTGAAGACAATTTCCCCCACCACTTCTATGAGGGTCAGGACAAAGGTTCCCTCAGGAGGTCAGTCAACATTGAGTGCCAGTCATTCTGACCTGCAAAAGATGGCAAATTTAGACTTTCTAATTGGGACCAATGGATTATGAGCACATGCATTAACATCTCGGTATTGAGTTAAGAGTAACTCCAAGAGGAAAAAGTCATCTGCCCCATGGTGTTCATCACAGTCAGAACAACAAATACAGAGAAACACAGACACCACAGAAGACCAAGGGCACTAGAAGAAAGCTTGCCCAACAAAATTGAAAGAGGAATGACAAAATGATGGCTTGTTGCCACACTGTGAGATAAGCTTACTTGTGTGTCCAAATATCATCCAGATCCAAAGCTCCCTGTCCTCAGTCAAACAAATGTGGGGCTCTCCGTCCCCACCACCATGTTCTGGAATGTCTTGTGACCACAATTCTCTAGCCTATCGGCTTTTAACCATTTCTGATCACAATCACCTATTAGGCGCACCACAGAAACAATACTAAACACTGGCAGACAGACACCACTCAGAAATAATTACCATCCTGTTAGACACTTCAGTCCATAATCCTTGGGTCCATGGGGGTTTCCCAGACAATGCACTAAATGTTGTACCTGTGTCATGACCACCAAGGAGTCAGTTTCTGATGCAAACACACAAGAGTCTTTTTATTGTCAGGGTCAGCTTTGAACCCGGGTTTCAATCCTATGCTGCAGTGGAGCAAATTGAGGAAATACAGCCCCAGCTCAGGGATAGGAAAGATTTAAAGGAAAAAAAAAATGCAAGCAAGGAACTATGTGCCTTGGCATTTCAGGATTGGGTAAAGGGATATGGGGTAAGGCGATTCTCTGAAAACATTGGATAAACTTCCAGCACAAAACCAAAGTTTGAATCTATTGGCTAAACTTTTGGCATGAAACCAAAATCTGCTGGCAGGATTTCGCCAAAGGCCATAAACTGCAGACAGGATGTCTGCAGCAATACCTGGATCTTAAGTGTTGATGCCCTGTTTCTTAATTGGCTGCTTCTAGGTTATCAGGAATCTTGCTGTCAGGCACATTCCTGAGATTCCTCCTGGATCTGAATCCACCCCACCCCACCCCCCTACCTCACACCTTGTCACTTCCCCACTAAATGGTCTAAGAAAATGGCCCTTACCTAAGATAAACTCTATAAAGTTAAATCTAGGCCTCCACAGTGAGACTGAATAAGAAAGTTTCAACAAAACTGGCCTTTGATTTAAAGGAGTCCAAAGTCTCCGAAGAATGAGTTTGCCTTAGTGTTCCTGCTACATTCAATTGCTGGCAGGGGCAGTCTGGAGGAAGTACTGCAGCACCTTGCACAGGAATGATTTCACAGCACAACAGCTGGAACAGTCAACAGTATTCCTGGCAGCTGGTGACATATTCATGAGCCACATAGAGAACGTAAAGAAAATGGAGAGATAGGAGAGAAACTCTGGGTTCTTAGCTTGAATTGAATAGTGGAAGGTTTCCCTGGATGATGATGCATCCTGGGGGGAGGAGCAGGCATACTGAAGGGAAGACATAGAAAGCACATGAGATTGGATGTTTAACAGACACCCAAGTGGAGAGATAAATAGAAATGAATGTAGCTAGAGCTCAGGAATGAGGTTCTGTGATAAAGTGTCTATTTGGAAGGCACAAACCATGAAGCTGAATGAAGTCACTACAGAAGGGACAGATAAACTGCGACAGGACAAAGCACTGACTTAATCACTTAGATGTCAGGTTTACAAGGAACAGTCCCAAGAGGAGGAAAACCAAAAGAGTAGGAGTCACAATAGCCACCAAGTCAGAGACACTGCTATCAAATGCCACTGAGTAACTAACAAGGGTCCTTTAAACTTGGTAACTTTTTTTTAAAAAAACAATTTATTTATTTACTATGTATACAGTGTACAGAAGAGGGCTGGCTCAGAAGTTAAGAGCACTGATTGTTCTTCCGGAGGTCCTGAGTTCAATTCCCAGCAACCACATGGTGGCTCACAATCATCTATAATGAGATCTTGACATCTGGTGCCCTCTTCTGTAGGCTACATGCATAACAAATAAATAAGTCTTTTTTTTAAGAAAACAACTTGGTAACACTGGAGTTTTGGGTAACTGACAATTATGGCTTTGAGTCTGCATTAGTCACCATTCCATTGTGATCAGGAAGCAGAGAGAAGAGAGTGGATTGAGGGAAGCCATGACATCTCAATATCCCCTTCATGAGAGTCCCCCAATGACTTTACTTCTTCCCAGGAGGTCTTACTTCCTAAGGTTCCACTCCCTCCAATAGTGCTACAGGGTGGAAACTAACCCTTTAACACATGGCCTGACCCATAACAAGCACTATGGTAAGTATACAAACCCAGATTATAGGAGGCTAGAGAGTAAAGAGAATATGGAAATTTCAACGTGGCTCTCTAGGGTAGATTAATTAATTATAAAGGGAAGGGAGTTAGGGTACGGGTGTGTTTACAGCAGTGTTTCCCTCCAGCATCACATGCTGCCATGGCAACTAGAACAGGACAGTACCATAGTGGTCAAATGGTGGCGATTGAGTTATTGATGGTCTTTAGCAGGGGATTTCAGCTATTACTCCTTCCCCTGCACGAGTGATCTTAGGAGATGCTGGTGTAGTGTGAAGTAAAAGCCTGGCTGAAATAGGACTCTGTGATGCAGCTTCTATAAGTTTGCCATCTGTGATAGAGTGTGATAGCTGTTACCTATTGTCAACACCATGTCTTTCCATCCGTGTGCCTCCTGAGGCCCTGTGTGGACATGCTAAAAGGATCTCAGTCAGAAAAACTCATTATTTTCTACAGCTGCTATTCCTTTGTAATGACTAGAAAAAGGAAAGAGATGTAGGATGAGGGTGGATATGACGATATAGAGACCCATGTGCTGAAAGGTTCTTTGTTGCCCCATGGTGCATGCCAGCTCTGGTAACTGGGAAGTTGAGACATAGACAAGGATGGCCTTAAACTCACAGAGGTCTGTCAACTCACACCTCCTGCATGGTAGAATTAAAGACAGGTGCCATCCAGACCTAGCAGGAATATTCAAACTTTGGTGCACATCCTTTTGGGTGTATCGGGTGGAGGGTGGAAGGCAGATGGCAGTTCAGCTTCTCGATAGCATTAAGAATCTGGACTAAAGTATGTGGGAAAGTTCTAACTGAAAGCTATCCAGCCAATAATTAACTAAGTCTCTGGTTTCTTAATCCTTCCCATCAGACCTCCTTTCCAAACACACACACATACACACACACACACTTAGGCCAGCAACACAGGGTCTTACCTAAATCACTGAAACACTCTTATATTATCTGAAGTCTTGGGAACCCCTTCCATCTATCCCTAGCAGTGCTCTTGAATTTTTTTTTTACAAAGTTCATCTGATCTATCTCCCCACCCACAACACCATTAAACCACTTTCCAGCTCCCCTTCCATATAAAAGTAGATCATTCCAGGTGGGCTGTAGAATGAGGTATCTGGCCCTAATGGCTGGTGGTCCAGACCCACAGAACTGCAGTCCCAAAGCAACTAGCCCCAAATAATCACACAAAGGCTTATATTAATTTTATGTCAATTATGTTCAGGCATATTGCTAGGTAGCTCTTTCATCTTAATTCAACCATTTTCATTAATTTGTCCTGCCACATGGCCCGTAGCTTACCTATTTCATTACATCTTGTTTCATGGGCAGCTGGACTGTATCTCTCTTGACTCTGCCCTCCTTCCCCTATCTATGCTTCAATTTCCCACCTACTACTAAAGTGCCTGCCATAGGCCAAAACGGTCCTGTTATTCACCACATAAAGACATCCCACATAAGTGGGCCACTCAAGGTGCATCACCTGACTTCCAGCAGTTCAAAACTATGTCCACAGGCAGGCTGTGGCTGTCAGGTTGATGGATCCCAACTTGGTTTCAGAGCTTCTGTGTGGTTTCACTTTCCCTGAAGCCTGCCTTGTCCTGCTTCAGCTGCTCTTCACTTCTGAATACCGTCTACAGGCCCTCAGGCAGGCAGTCTCATTCAGAGTCTTCTCGTCACAATGTAGATGAATGGCTCATTTGCTTTCCGGCCTTCTCCATTACTAAAAGATGGACTACATTGCTGATCTTTAACCTCAGCAAAATTCACATTCCGTGTACAGAGGGGAAAAGGAAGCTGACAAGCAGAAATCATGTAGAAATTCAAATGACGGGTTCCAGTCCTCAAAATCAAAGGACAGATGACCCAGATTGTGTAGGTTCAGATCCCGGATGCCATTTACTAAATCTTACAGACATTACTTAGCTTTTTTATTCCTCAATTTCCTCAATAAAAGGGAAGCAGACTACTGCCAATGAAGTGGGTAGATTGCAGATCTTCACCTTTCCCTCGGCTTCTCTAAAACCGATCCCCAAGTTCGCCCCGGCTCTGCAGCAGAAGGCCTGCTGCTCCCTCCCTTCTCGACAGTGGACCCCACTGGCCTCCCCTCCTAACCCCACTACTTATTGCATTGTCCCAGGTCAACTCCAGCAGGCGCTCCCTGGGAACCCACAGGCTACTCTGACCAGGGAAGCAGGGAGGCTAGCTGCAGACCTTTACCCTCCTTCTGCTCCTCCAAATCTAATCCCCTAGTCTCATTCCCAGCTCTGCAGCAGACCTTCCACTGTGGCCTCTCCTCACTCTCTGCCCCAGTTCCAGGAAAATAAACAAATCCTGATGAAACACCCCACTTTCTTCCCTCCTGTGAACCCCCTAAACCATATTTAATCACATCTCTACTCCCAAGTGTCAACTCCCAATACCCAGAAACACATTTTACCTGAAACCTCCAATGGCCACACCTATCAGGACTCCAGGAAACACAGCTACTGCACACTCCTAAGAAACACAGAGAAAACAGAAATGAAAAACCAAAACACCTACCTAACAAAGACAAAAATCAGATATCAGAACCTAGAATGTATCATAATCTTCTCAATCCTTGAGGCCTATATGCCAGTGTAAAAACACAATCAATAACAGTAAGAAAAATATGTCTTCGCCAGAATCCAGTAACCCTACCACGGCAGGTCCTGAGTACTCCAACATAGATGAAGTACAAGAAAAAAAGATCTTAAAACAGCCTTTATAAATATGAGAGGTCATGAACAAGGACCTCTAAAGAGAAAATAAACAAATCCCTTAAAGAAATCTATGAAAACACAAATGAACAGTGGAAGGAAATGAAGAAAACTGTTCAAGATCTCTGAAAGTAGAGATAGAATCAATAAAGAAAACCCAAAGTGATGGAAATTAGAAAATTAAAACTTTAGAAACTCGAACAGGAATCACAGAGGCAATTTCCCCAACAGAATAAAAGAGTTGGAAGAGAAAAATCTCAGGCATTAAAGACTCAATAGAAGAAACAGATACCTAGTTAAAAGCAAATGATAAGTCTAAAAAACTGGCACTAAACATCCAGGAAATCTGGGACAAATCTAAGAATAATAGGGATAGAAGAAGGAGAAAGAAACCCAAAGGTACAGAAAACATTTTCAACAAAATCACAGAAAAAAATTTTCCTAACTTATTGTGTTCATCAGGGTTTCTATTGCTGTGATGAAACCCTCTGACTAAAAATCAAGATGGGGAGGGAAGGGTTTATTTGGCTTACACTTCCACACTGTAGTCCATCATTAAAGGAAGCCAGGGCAGGAACTCACAGAGCAGGACAGAAACCTGGAGGCAGGAGCTGATGCAGAGGCCAAAAAAGGATGCTGCGTACTGACCTACTTTCATCGCTTTGTTCAGCTTACTTTCTTATAGATTGGAGGACCAGCAGCCCACCATAGCACTATCCATAATGGGCTGGGTCCTTCCCATCAATCATTAAGTAAGGAAATGCCTTACAGCTGGATATTACAGAGGCAGATTCTCAACTGAGGTTTTCTTCTTTTGTGTCAAGTTTACATAAAATTAGACAGGACTCCAGTCAAGAGACAAGAAACATAGAACACCAAACAGACTGAACCAGAAAAGGAAGTACTCTTAGTACATAATAATCCAACACTAATATTACACAACAAAAAAGGAATATTGAAAGTGGCAAGGGAAAAAAAAAAAAAAAACAAGGAACGTTTAAATATAGACTTACGAGAATCACACCTGATTTCTCAGCAGAGACTCTAAGAGCCAGAAGGGCCTGGAGACATGTCTTGCAGACTCTAAGAGACCATGGATGCCACCCCAGACTAAAGGACCCTGGGTTCTAGGGCTTGACCTAGGCATTCAGTTCAGGTATTCAGCAGAGCACCCCCGCCCCCATGAGAACAAGGAACTAAAGTCTGTCCCAGGAAACAGAGTGACCCAGCCCAGATAGCTGTAATCAACTCAGATAGGACATAATGGTCTGGTCGAACCTGTGATTAAAGTACCTGATGTCTAACGTAACTCAGAATTCCTTTACCCACCCAGACATCTGGCTCGACCACATGACTTCACCCTGGAAGACCCCCGCTCCCCCGCCCTGGTAGAACTGCCCTAGAAAAGGCCTGCGAGCCTTAGACTTGAGGTCACTAGGCTCATCTCCTGCTGGTGACCCGCGAGCTCGTGCTTAATAAAGCTTCCATGTGACCCGATATCGGAGTGAAGCTCTCTGTTTTGGGGGCGCCGACTCTAACAAGACTACTGCACCCAGCAAAACTTTCAATCACTATAGAAAATAAATATTTTATAGAAAGTAAAACATTCCATGATAAAACCGAATTTAAGTAGTATCTGTCTATAAAGAAATCCAGCCCTATAGAAGGAACTAAAAGAAAACTTGAACCTAAAGAGATAAACTACATACAAAATAACACAGGCAATAAGTAATCCTAGACCAGTAAAAAACAGGGGTAATACATGTTGGCTTATAGCCATGCCCCCACCTGCAATGACTAGCTCCAAAGCCTGTGACAGAGGCGGGGCCTATCCTTTAAAATCTCCAGCCACGTGGAAGACTCTCTCTTCTTCTTTCTTCTCTGTCTCCCTGCTCTTCTCTCTTTCTGCCTTCCCTCTCTCCCTCCTCCTTAATAAACCTCATATGGCTCTCTTTCAGTATAGAAGTTCTTTTCACATGCGAAATACTAACAATACACACACACACCAACAACAACAACAAAACAACAGCAAAATAACAAGAATAAACAACTGCTCATTAAATAAATGTTCATTGATATCTTTCAACATCAATGGTCACAATTCCCCAATAAAAAGACAGAGACTAACATGGACCAGAAAACAGGATCCATCCTTCTCCTGCATCCAAAAAAAAACACTTAACATCAAGGATAAACATTACCTCACAGTAAAGGATTAAAAAATATATATTCCAAGCAAATGGAAGCAATCTGGTGTAGCCATTTTAATATCTGAGAAGATAGATTTCAATCCAAAACAGAAGAGATATGGAAGGACACAACATACTCATCAAATGAAAAATCCACCAAGAGGCCACTGAAATTCTTAGCATCTGTGTATCAAACACAAGAGCAGTCATTAAAAATCTCCCAATGCCAGAACCTGGGGATTTTAGCAAGAATTCTACTAGATTCAAAGAAAAGTTAATGCCAATACTCTACAAATTATTCCACAAAACAAAACCAGAAGGAACATTGTCCAGTTAATTTTATGAAGTCACAGTTATTCTGATACCCAAATCATATTAAGACCCAATAAAAAAGAGAATTACAGACCACAAAATTTCTCAATAAAGTATTTGCAAACCAAATTCAAGAACACATAAAAAGATCATCTACTATAATCAAGTAAACCTCATCCCAGAGATGCAGAGGTGATTCAACAAGCCTAAATTAATAAATATAAACAAACTTAAAAACAAAAAATCACAAGATCATCTCATTTGGTGCAGAAAAGGCCACTGACAAAATCCAATACCCCTTCATGAAAAAAAGTCCTGAAGAGACTGGGATACAAGGGACACACTACAACATAACAGAGGCAATTTACAGCACCCCATAGCCAACATCACCTTAAATGGAGAGAAACTCAAAGAAGCTCCACCAAAATAAAAAAATAAGACAAGGTTTTCCACTCTTTCCTCACCTACTCAATGTATTCTTTGAAATCTTAGCTACAGCAATAAGACAGCTGAAGGCGATCGAAGGGCTACAAACTGGCGAGAAGGAAGTCACAATATCTTTATTTGCAGATGATAAATAAGCAACTCAAACATTTTCACCAGCAAAATCCCACAGTTGATAAACACTATCAGTAAAGCACCTGATTACAAAAATTGACTCACAAAAATCTGTAGCCCTCCTATAAACAAATGACAAATGGACTGAAGAAAAAAATCAGGGAAACAGCACCTTTCACAATGACCTCAAATAATATAAAGTATCTTGGGAAAACTCTAACCACGCAATTAAAAGACTTGTATAATTAAAAAAATAAAATAAAAAACTTCAAATCATTGAAGGAAATATAAGAACATAGAAAGATCTCCCATATTTATGAATCAGTAGAATTACCATAGTAAAAATGGCCATTCTATCAAAAACAGTCTATATATTTAATGCAGTCTTCATCAAAATTCCAACACAATTCTTCACAGATCTTGAAAAGACAATTTTCAGCTTCATATCACACACGTGTGCATACACACACACACACACACACACACACACACACAAAATAGCTAAAACAATCCTGAGAAATAAAACAACTGCTGAAAATATTACCATCCCCAATTCCAAATTGTAACACAAAGCCACAGTAATAAAAGCAGCATGGGGGCTGGAGAGATAGCTCAGCGGCAGGGTTTACGTAGCCACGCTCAGGGGCGTGCCTCTGTGCAAGGTGCATCCCACCTGAACCAAGGGGCTCAGCTATGTGGAATGCCAGGAATCCTTACAATCTGTACTTGCCAACCTGCACAAAACTCAACTGCCAATGGATCAAAAATATCAACCAAAAACCAGATACGTGGAACCTGATAGAAGAGAAAATAGAAATAGTTTTTAACTCATTGGCACAGGAAAAGACTTTCTGAACAGAATACCATTATTGCAGACACTGAAATCAACAATTAATAAACAATACCCCATGAAAATGAAAAGCTTCTGCTCCACATCCTCTAGTGGGTTAATATTACATATACCAGATATCAAAAGAAAAAAATGATCAAATTTAAAAATGAAGTACAAATCTATATAGAGAATTCTCAATAAAGGAAACTCAGATGGTTGAAAAACAATAAAGAAATGTTCAGCATTCTTAGCCACCCAGGAAATGAAAATCAAAACTGCTTTGAAAGTTTATCTTATATCTGTCACAATGGCTAAGACCAATAAAATAACTGACCACTCATGCTGGTGAGGATGCGGAATAAGGAGAACACTTACTCATCTCTGGTAGGAGTCCAAACTTATACATCACTATGGAAATCAGTGTGGCAGATCCTCAGAATCTGGGAATGGATGTACCCCAAGATCCAGCTTTACTGTTTTTGGGGCATACACCCAAAGGATGCTTTGTCCTACCACATAGACACTTGCTCAACCATGTTCATTGCTGCTCCATTAATAGTAGCCAGAAATTGTAAGCAGCCTATCTTAATCCCTCAACAGAAGAATGGATAAAGAAAATGTGGTACATTTACGCAATGGAGTATTACTCAGCTGTTAAAAAAAAAAAAAGTGTCATCATGAAATTTGCCAGCACATGTATGGAACTGGAAAAAATTCAGCTAGAATGAGGTAGGTATGCCGCATCTACATAGATGGATATGGTATGTATTTGCTTATATGTGGATATTAGCTGTTAAGTCAACCATAACCAAGCTATAATTCAGAGAACCACAGAGGATAGGCAAGTGTGAGCAACCGGTGAGTACAGATCTTACTGGGAAAAGGCAATAGAATAGATAACTATGGATGGATGGGAGAGCTGAAATAGAGAGATATAGTGAGAAAGGAGAGAAGAGGGAGTTGGGGGGGCATATGGGGATAGACAGCCAAAATTAACAGACATTGTGGGAAAGTATGGAAACCTAATACAGTAGAAGCTTTCTAAAATATATATGCATATGAAGGGGATCTGAATGAAGTCAAATAATGGAGGAGATAGAACCCCAATGGGCCATCTCTTGTCACCAAATTATGCTTCTAATACTGGGTTTAGGTTACATCTAATTGAGTTTTAGGCCAAAGGGAATCCCCAAACAACCCAGGCTGTTGCCAAGATTGCTCTCCTCAAACAGACAGCAAAGCCCTATTGCTGAAGGCAACTTCTATACAACTCACTGAACATGAAAAGGTATCTACATAGAGCCTTCACTACCAAAAGAGAAATGTAAACACCAAGCCAGCCACACACCCTTTGAACTATAATGGTGTCCTCCATATAGAATATACTAGGGCAATGTCGACACAAAGCATGTAGGAGTAACCAGCCAAAACTGATTTGACTTAAGGCCTACTCCATGAGCTGGAGCTCAGACTGACACTGCTTAGGTGACCCACGGCCAGAGATGAGATAGCCCAGGGCCCTAGGGTAGAACCAAATACTACTGGTCAAAAAAAAAAAAAAAAAAAGTAATGCTAAAATGACTCCCAATGGCATTCTGCTGCAGGTACTCAAAGGGGTCTCAAGACCTTTTATTGGGAGGGGGTCAAATATCAGATATTCTGCATATCCGATATTTACACTACAGTTCATAACAGGAGCAACATTACAGCTATGAAGTAGCAATAAAGCAATGCTATGGTTGGGGGTCAGCACGACACCAGGAACCGTATTAAAGAGTTGCTGCCTTAGGAAGGTTGAAAAATACTATGCTAAACTCATAGATCAGTGCCTAGCTCAGCCACTATTCCAGAAGCTTCCTCCTAAAGCAGATGGGAATGAATACAGAGACCTACAGCCAAACAATAGGCAGAAAGAGAGACCTTGGGACTAGAACACTGAGCCCAGGATCGGATGTCTCCCTCTGTAGGCCCCTGTTCTGACCTTTACCTGCACACAGCCTGCAGGTTGCTAGTTGCACATCCTGTGTCTCCCATCGTCCTAGATTGTTCTGGCTTTCCTGCCTGTGGGAGGTGGTTCAGGAAGCAGGGATTTTTATCTAAAGTCAGTAATCTCCAGCTACCTGGGGAACTCCCACTGTGCTTCGCCAAGGTAGCCCTCCCCCCCACCCCCATTTAAGCTGAGATGTGAGTCAGTAAAGTGGCATTCTCCCTGAGCCAATGATCAGTGGCATGTCTGCGTCCTTTTTCAATCCGAAGGCCCTGAGTCGGATTGAACCGACTCAGAACCTGAGTCGCTGAACCCAAGTAGCGCTGAACTCTACATCCATCAAATCCCTCACCTCAGAGTTCAGAAAACTCTTTGGAAGATGAGACAGAAAGAGCAGAACAGCCAGAGAAGATGAAGGACACCAAGAAAACAGGGTCCTCCAAATCAACATGATCAAAGCTCACAGGAACTCATAGAACCTGAAGCAGCATGCACAGCTCCTTCATGGGTCTGTACCAGGTCCTCTGTGTATATATCATGATTTCTGGCTTATTGTTTTTATGAAATTCCAGAGTTTGCAAACAAATGGGTCTCTGATAATTGTACTTTTTCTTGTTTTTTTTTCTTACTGTTTGTCTTGTTTAACTCCAATGCAATAGTTTTTGTTTTATCCTGCTTTATTTTATTTCTGTTATAGTCTATTATTGTTTCTTTGAAGCCTATTTTTTTTTATAATAAGAGAAAGGGAGTGGATCTGGAGAGCAGGGGAGGTGGGGAGGAACTCAGAGGAACAGAGGAAAAAGAAACTGTAATCAGAATAAATTATGTGAGAAAACAATCTTTTTTAATAAAAAGGAAAAATAAAAGGAAGCAATAGTGTCTATCGAGCAAGATCATTGTGAAATTAAGTAAACATTTAAAGGTCTTGACACAGTATGCCCAACATGGTGAGCATTGGACAAACATTATCTATTGGTGTGATTACTTATGACTTACCAGGCACAGAAGGAAATTTTCCATTAAAGAAAATAAAAACAATTACTGTAGTTGAAAGAGCAGGACCAACACCATCCTAAAAACCATAAAAACCTCAGGTACAAATACAGGGTAAGAAGCCAGGCACATCTGGGGAGATTGATTTTACAGAAATCAGGCCCAGTAAGTTTGGCTAAGGTACCTCCTGGTATTCATTGACACGTTTTTTGGGATTGACTGAGCATTCCCCACCAAGCATGAGACAGCTCAAACCATTGCAAAATGATTTCTGGAAAACGTCCTGCCAAGGTATGGGTTCCCTGTAATGATAAAGTCAGATAATGGACCAGTATTCATGTCCCAGGTTAAGTCAGAGCCAAGCCATCTTGGGGATTGATTGGAAATTACACTGGGCATACAGACTCCAGAGCTTGGGGCAGTTCAAAAGAATGAACAGAACACTAAAAGAGAACATAATCAAACTAGCCTTAGAGACTGGCACAGACTGGGTTAGTCTCCTCCCCTTTGCCCCTTATCATGTGAGGAACTGTCCCTACCAAATGGATCTGACCCCTTTGGAAGTCATATTTGGTGACCCCTCCTTCCACTATCCCCAGTCTCCAATCTGAACTGAAGGGCCATTGTAAAAAGAAACCCACCATCTGTTCTGTTAAATTGTAAACTCATTGTAAACTTACTGGAAGAATGCCGTGCCCCACTCCCACTCCCCATACCAGGAAGTCAACTTGCCGAGCTTGAGGAAGCACCAGATGGGCTCTCAGAAAACCTGGAATTCGTTTACCCACCCAGATTCCGAGAAAGATCACAAAGAACACCTGGCCCAACCAGATGTCTGAGCCGTGATTACTCCACTCCCCCTCCCCTGGTAGATCTACCCCTTAAAAGCTCTGCAAGCCTTGGGCTCGAGGTCGCTAGCTTCCCCTTTTGCTGGTGACTCACGAGCTTGTGTTCATTAAAAGCTTCTTTTTGCTACCCGATATCAGAGTGAAGCCCTCTGTTTTAACGCCGACTCTAACAGAACTAGTAGCTGAAATAGATAATCGAGATATGCTTGATAAATGTAAAGGGCATAAAATGGAAGTCCTTTGGACAAGTTTAGGCTAGCCTGAGTGACATAATTTAATGTGTAAAGACATAGATAGAGGTGCAGAGGGGAACAAAGATAAGCAGAAGGTTACCCTCCTAGCACTCCACCCAAGCCCACTCTGGCTATCAAGAGTTACAGAGTAAAAGGCTGAGATAGATAAAGTGAGAAGGATTACCTCACCCAGTTGCTAGGGTGATGCGGCCTGGCCACCAAATTAGGATATTAAGAGAGAGCAGACCCAAAGCTGCTGAGTTTTTGACCCGAGCTTCACGGCTGAAGTAAAGGAAACTCCAGCCAGCCCT
Source organism: Sigmodon hispidus (assembly GCA_004025045.1). Classification (NCBI taxonomy): domain Eukaryota; kingdom Metazoa; phylum Chordata; class Mammalia; order Rodentia; family Cricetidae; genus Sigmodon; species Sigmodon hispidus. The sequence goes on from PVIH01015131.1 coordinate 38,827, forward strand.
CAGAAGCTAACACCTGGAAACTCTGAGGAGGCTCTGCAGTCAAACTCCCTTCAACCCTGGTCGACTCCCGGGACGTTGAAAGACCAGATCCCATATCCTAGGCATGGGGAGACAACGCTCCGAGTGAATTGCCGCCCGAACAAGCGACTGAGGCCTGACTACTCCCACCCCGGCGGGCATTGACAGAAAGTGTGGACATAGCGGCGAGAAAGGTCATATGATTATATTAATGTGTGATTAATGTGTTTGATGTGGATTGTGTATTCTGAATAAGCATCAGTAAAAGGTTATTAAACCGCCATTGAGTATCTGAGCTTTCTGTCCAATTCGTCTCCAGCGGACCACTGGAGAAGTGCCCGAGATTTTGCTCGTGACAATACCTCAAATGGACATGCTGACATCTCTGACCCAAACTAAGGGCTTTCTATGAATCTGGCGATCCCCTTGAGCCCCACAAGTTACAGCCTGGAGATTGGGTCCTCATCTGTCACTAAAGACAGGGGACACTCAAAGCACATTGGAAGGTCATCGTGATGACCAGCCCTAAATGTGAATGGAGTCACCACCTGGGTGCACTACAGTCACACACAACCTGCTGACCTGTTCACCAAGAGAGAAGACTACGAGGAGAAGGATGGAATGCAGCTTAACACTTGACCAACCTGCTCAAGGTCAGACTCCAACAGCCCAGCTCGACCTGGGAACTCACTCTAATAACTCTGATGGTGATCCTTCTTCTATCTATGGCATCAGCAAACCCACATGTTCCCTTCCAAAAAACGGTAATCAGATTCAAGTAGCCTCAAGTAGAGTGCCCCCCCCCAAGGCACAGGGTGGACTGATCTTAAAGTAGATTTGTGTAACTTGACAGCCAACACCTGAGATGTTCCAGACAGAGATCTGGAGAAGGGTCTCCCTGAGTGTGAGGGTTTGGGATCATTGTAACCCCATACCCTGCCCCTCTTCAGGGACAAGGAGAACAGAGGGGATAGGCGGGAATTGGATGGGCTGCAATCACCTATCGCAGTACCTGAGGGACATCCCTATCTACATATGTCCTGGGAATGTGATGGACTGGTCAAGAGATGTGTGGGGAGGCTAATTTCTTCTATAAAGAATGAGGATGTGAAACATCCTGTAACACCTGTTGGATCTCTTGGGATCTCATAACGATGACTAGAAACCACTCTGGTCCAGGACTCACATGGGACTCTTGCAAAGGTTGCCCAGGAGTTTACATGGGAGTTAGTTCAAACCCCACAAGGCCATGGTTAAGCCAAGGAAAATATGTTAAATACTGGTGCAATCCCCTCATCATCAGGTTTATGTGAAAAAAAAAAAAAGGAATTCACAGATTGGCTGAGAGGAAGAACATGAGGATTCAAGCTTTACAAGGAGGTCTATGATCATGATCTAACTTTTCACCTCAAATTAAAAATCAAGCCTATTTGACCACAGTCCTTGGACCCCAACACTGTCTTGCATCTCCCCTTCATATTTAAGTCATTCTCTGCCCCTCAGATACCTGTTGTAGCCAAGCTGTCAGCACAATCAGACACCCAATCACAGCGGCCTCAGGTAACTACTGCTGGCCCCCTCTGCAGAGTCCTGACCTACACACCCCCGGGACTGACTCCTCAGCCTTATAACTCAGTCTTTTTCAGTTCTCAGTGCCTCAACACCAGAGTTAGCTTTCTGGCTTTTTTACAGCTCCCCCTTACTATGAGTGTGTCATCATTCTGGGGACCTTCAGCCAAACCTCAGACTCTTCTCAGTGCTGTTGGAGGTCCACGGCACAGATAGCTCTCCAGCAGGTCGCTGGAAATGGGACCTGCCTAGGGACTGCACCACTGACTGACAGTCCATATGTAACACTTCCCTGGCCATTTCTCCAGGAGTTTCTTACCTAATTCCCCACAACAATACTTGGTGGGCATGTTCCACTGACCTTACCCTCTTCATCCATACCATGACTCTCAGCCACACCAGGGAATTCTGTGTGCTAGTATGTCTGATCCCCAGGTCCATCTACCATGCAGAGAACGAGTTTCTTGATAAGGTTGGAGACTTACACCTCCAGACTAAGAGGGAACCAATAACCGCCTTAACTCTAAGCATCTTGCTGGGAGCCAGCCTTGTTGGAATGGGGACAGGGGTGGCTTCCCTGGTCACCCAGAATCATCATTGTTCCAGCCTCTGGGCAGTCATCAATCTAGACACAGAGAGATTAGAAACCTCCACCTCCCACTTACAGGAATCCCTAGGTTTCCTGGCTGAAGTAGTCACGCAAACAGGAGAGGTTTAGACCTTATCGTCCTGTAACAACGGGGGGGCCATGTGCAGCCCTAGGAGAAGAATGCTATTTTTATATAGTTCACTCTGGGCTTGTTAAGATCTTCATGGCCAAAGTAAGAGAAGGTCTTAGTAGGTAAAAGAGGAAATGGGAGGCTAACCAGGGATGATTTAAATCTTGGTATAAGGGGCTGGAGAGATAGCTCAGCGGTTAAGAGCACTGATTGTGTTAGAGTCGGCATTAAAACAGAGAGCTTCACTCCGATATCGGGTAGCAAAAAGAAGCTTTAATGAACACGAGCCCGTGGGTCACCAGCAAAAAGGGGAAGCTAGCGACCTCGAGCCCAAGGCTTGCAGAGCTTTTAAGGGGTAGTTCTACAGGGGGAGGGGGAGTGGAGTCATCACGGCTCAGCCATCTGGTCAGGTCAGGTATTCTTTGTGTTCTTTTTCGGAATTTGGGTGGGTAAATTAATTCCAGGTTATCTGAGAGCCCATCTGGTGCTTCCTCAAGCGCGGCGAGCTGACTTCCTGGTGTGGGGCATGGGAGCAGGGCACGGCATTCCTCTAGTAAGGTTACAATGAGTTTACAATTTAACAGAACAGATGGTGAGTTTCTTTTTACAATGGCCCTTCTTACAATGAGTTTACAATTTAACAGAACAGATGGTGGGTTTCTTTTTACAATGGCCCTTCATTCCCTCCTTTTTCTTGTGCCGACCTTTAATCTTAAAGGTCACTGCCAGATATCGGCTGGTATCGCTGCCTCATGACCATCATTTTGACTCCATTCACCTGGGATCGTATAAAGGCTAAAATTCGATTGAGGACACATGGCCCGATCATAAGGACAAGGACTAACACAATAAGTGGTTCTGTAAGGGCTGACAATAATGTAGTTAGCCATGGAGATTGATTGTACCATCCTTCAAACCAGCTTTGTGAACCTCGCAGGCTCCTTTCGCTGGCATCTAGCCTCTCCCTAAGTTTTGTCATTGATTCCCGTACTACACCGGTATGGTCGGTGTAGAAGCAACAGTTTTCCTTTAAGGCGGCACACAAACCTCCTTCTTTTAAGAACAACAGATCTAATCCTCGTCTATTCTGCAGGACCACCTCCGATAATGAGGTTAAAGATTTTTCCAGTGCAGTAACAGAAGTTTTGATTGCCCGCAGGTCCTGCTGAACAGCTGCTTCTAGAAACCCCAATTGCCAGGGACCCTAAACTAGTGCCGCTGCCCCGTCCCTACCCCAGCCAGCATTCCTGCTCCTAGCAACACTGCCAGGCTGACACTGACTGGCTCTCTAGGGAATTGAGTCCTGCCTGCAAAATGCCCCTCAAATTCTTCAGCTGGGTAATAGACTAGCCTTGGATAGATTTGGACGAGGACACAGATGTCCCTGGACTGGTTAAAAGTGGCCACTGAGATGCATGGAGTGAGTCCTGTACTACATGCCCAATATAAACCAGGGGATGGAACAAGAAAGAGAGACCCGTTTGAGGTTGCTATGTTCTCTGTTCAGGCGCAAAGCTCACCCTCCGAGGCAGAGCGGTGTCCTAAACAAGTTCCCAAGCCGGTTACTTCAGGTAGAGTTAGCATATGCCTTGTTCCCCAGTTCCAGCTAGCTGAGGTATTGTAAGTGAAGCTCCCATTGATGGCCATCCCCTCATAGTATGGGGGGCTAGTCTGAAGACAGATCCAACATGATACAGTGAGATTGGGATAGGTTGAATTCAGGGCCTGATAACCTCCTTCGATTAAGTCTATGAGTCTTTCTTCTGTCTCTGGAGCTGGGGAAGCTGTTGAGGGGTTTTCTGAAGGTGAGGGGTGGGTCCCTGGTTGATGGACCTTAGGCAGGAGTCCCTTCTGATCGGTAAGGACCGGGTTTAGGCCGATGGCCGGGCGTGCAGACGTGCCTTCTCTGCTTAACCTTATCTTAAAGAGGAGCCCAAAGTCATATCTGGAAACATAGAATCTTAGGCCCCAGGTTCAACCCTTATACCATCCAGCTAGGGTCGTGGGCTTTTTCCCTTCAGCAGTAAAGGTTATGTTCAGTACATTACATAAAGGGGAGTTCTGGCACCCAGTGACATGCTTAACCTGGGGTTCAAGGTCATCAGGGTTACAAAGATGAAAGGCATAAGGGCGGTAAGCTGGCTTAGGATGAGTGACGTTCCGCCCTACCTGGATCCAATCCCATCTAGAGCTAGGTTTCCAATAGGTGGTCCCAGTGGTCTCACATCCCCAGGCTTTGCAGTACAGGGGTTCTAATCCCCCACATCTATGAATCTCCACCCTCTTTCTTCTGTCTCGGGGGCATACATAGAATGTTGAGTAATGGAGGTGGCACCTTTTCCAGGGGGTACCGCATCCCTGAGGCCTCCCATCCTTCATCATCCCTCCCCCGTTTAGAGGGAGCTCTCCACCGGGTTCCACACCCTGGAGGTCCCAAGTGTCTAGTCCGGCTGCCAACTGGCAGACATCTGGCTGCAGAGTAGGCCACCAGGTTCCCAACGTGTGGTCTGAGCTGGTCACTGTCCATACTACATCTCCCGTCCCAGATATCACCTGCCAAGTTTGTGGTACTGGTTGATGGGGGTTACTTGCGGTCACCGCGGCAAATCCGAAGCTTAAGAGGATTGTCAGTCCTTTCCACAGTCCAGGAGTCAGTGTCCAGGTCAGGGGTAGGTTTGAGATGGGAACCATGGATCCAGGCGGCGATCCCGTCCACCTTGACTGCCGTTGGGATAGTCAGCAGGACCTGGTATGGTCCCTTCCACCGGGGTTCCAACGTTTGATGCTGGTGTCTGCGGACGTACACGAAGTCCCCCACGTGGAACTGGTGTGCAGTGTTGTCCCTGCCGGGTTGGTATGCAGCGGACAGCTGCTTCCACAGTTTATGCTGGACCGAGGCTAAGGCTTGCAGCCTGTTGGACAAGGGGGAGGGCATGATTTCTCCTTGCTGGAGGGTTAGATTCTTAACTGGGGGTGCACACCCAAGAAGCAGGTCAAAAGGGGTAAGTCCCAAGGTGGAAGGGGTGTTCCTAGCCCTAAGGAGGGCATACGGTAGAAGCATCGTCCAATCTCTAGAGCCAGTCTCCATGGTCAATTTAGCTAGGGTCTCTTTAATTGTTCTATTCATTCTTTCTACCTGTCCTGAGCTCTGGGGGCGATAGGCACAATGTAGCTTCCAATTAATCCCCAGTACCTTTGCAAGTCCCTGACTTACCTGGGCCACGAATGCTGGTCCATTATCTGACCCTATTACCTGTGGCAACCCGAAACGAGGAAAGATGTCTTCCAGGATCTTCTTGGCAACCACCATTGCAGTTTCTCTCTTGGTAGGGAAGGCCTCTACCCATCCTGTAAAGGTGTCTACAAACACCAGCAGGTACCTTAGGCCATACCTAGCTGGTTTTACCTCAGTGAAGTCCACCTCCCAGTGTTGCCTGGGTCAAGTTCCTCGTAACCTCTTTCCAGGTGCAAGCCGTCTGGGATATGCGTTGACCTGCTGGCAGGAGGACACTACCTCCTCAGCCATTTGCCTTTTTTCAGAGGGGGAGTGGGCTTCATTCTCTGCAGTCAGCTAGAGTAATTTTCTACTGCCCAGATGAGTCAACTTGTGGATCCTTTCCAGAGTGTCCTTCAGAGGTTCCAGGGGTAGAGATTCTTCTGGAGCTGATCCCTCCAGAGTTGATGTGTGAATGGTTAAACTCCTTGAGCCCCGGAGAGCAGCTTCTTTTGCTTCCTGATCGGCCCTCCTGTTCCCTACCGCAACTGGGGAGTCCCCTTTTTGGTGTCCGGGGCAGTGCACAATGGCCAGCTCACGGGGTAGCATTACAGCGTCCAGTAGCGCCTCAATTTCTTTTTTATTTTTAATTTCTTTTCCCGCTGATGTCAGCAGCCCTCTTTCCCGGTATATGGCCCCATGTACATGAGCTGTCGCAAACGCGTATCGGCTGTCTGTGTAGATTGTGGCCCGTTTCCCTGCTGCCATGGTGAGGGCTTGTGTGAGCATGATAAGTTCTGCCTTCTGGGCCGAGGTCCCTTCCAGGAGGCTGCTGGACCAGATGACTCCGTTCTTATCTACTACTGCTGCTCTTGCTCTCCTCTGACCTTCACTTAGAAAACTGCTGCCATCTGTGTACCATATCAGGTCGGAGTGGGTCAGCGGTTGGTCTGTTAAGTCCTGTCAGATTCCCGTCTCCTCAGCCAAGGTGGCGCCACAGTTGTGGATCGGCACAGCCTCACCTTCTTCTGAGGAGACAGGGAGGAGAGTGGCTGGGTTCAGGAGAGACGGGGGCCCAAAGGTGATGTAGTCTCAGTCTAGTAACATCGTCTGGTAGTAGGTGGCCCGGGCATTGCTCAGCCACCGCTCAGGTGGCTGGCGGACAATACTCTCTAGCGCATGGGGGGCTATGATGGTCAGGTGTTGCCCCAGAGTCAATTTGTCTGCATCCTTCACCAGGGTGGCCTCCACTGCCACTGCCCGGAGGCAAGTGGGCCATCCTCTAGCCACCGGGTCGAGTCCTTTGGATAGGTAGGCGACGGGCCTCTTCCAGGGGCCGAGGGCTTGTGCTAACATGCCAACCGCCACCCCCCCTTTTTCATGGAGGTACAGGGGGAAGGGCTTACTCACATCTGGAAGGGCAAGGGCAGGCGCCGACAGGAGTGCCTTCTTCAATGTCTCGAATGCTGTCTGGTGTTCTTCTCGCCAGACGAAGGGGTTCTTTTCCTTGAGTAAGGGGGAAAATGGCTCCATTATGGCAGCAAACCCTGGGATCCATAGGCGACAGAATCCTGCCGCACCTAGGAACTCCCGCAGCTGTCGGCGATCCGATGGGGTTGGAATGCTGGCCACCATCTTCTTTCAGGCATCCATCAGCCATCTCCTTCCTCCTTCAAGGGAGTAGCCGAGGAATGTAACTTGGTCTCGGCAGATTTGCGCCTTTTTGGCGAACGCTCGGTACCCCAACTTTGCCAGGGCGCCCAGCAGTTTCTCTGTCCCTCGCCTGCAGGCGTCATGATTGTTGGTCGCCAGGAGGAGGTCATTGACATATTGGAGGAGGGTGACTTCGGGGGTCGTCTCCTGGAATTCTCGGAGATCCCGGTGTAGGGCCTCATCAAAGATGGTAGGTGAATTCTTGAACCCCTGTGGGAGTCTGGTCCAGGTTAACTGTCCTGTTCTCCCTTTCTCAGGGTCTGACCACTCGAAGGCAAAAAGTTTCTGAGAGTCCAGGTGGAGAGGCAGGCAGAAGAAAGCATCTTTCAAGTCTAGGACTGTGTACCAGTTGCGTTCTGGGGGCAGTGTACTTAGGAGGTTGTAGGGGTTGGGCACTGTGGGGTGTATGTCCATTACTCGAGTGTTTACCTCCCGCAGGTCCTGGACGGGCCTGTAGTCATTGGTTCCTGGCTTTTTTATCGGCAGGAGTGGAGTGTTCCAGTCTGACTGGCACAGTTTCAGTATGCCCAGTTCTAGAAATCTTTCTATATGAGGTTTGATGCCCTCTCTAGCCTCTCGGCTGAGGAGGTATTGTCTTACCGGACCGGAACTGTGGTGGGCTTCAGGGTGACTACCACGGGTGGTTGTTCTATTGCCAATCCAAATCCTCCAGTCTCTGCCCAGGCCTCGGGGAACCGGCGGGTCCATTCTTCGTTTCCCAGCTCTGTGGGAACCATAGCTAGTTGGGTTGCAGGGAGGGTGGTTCCATACAGCCGATACTCCTCTGCTGCTGGAAGTTCTAGAGTGAGGAGGCGGAGGTCCCTGACCATAGGATGAGCAAACTGTAGCTCAGGCCCTTGGGCAGTGAAAGTTATTTGGGCTCCTAGTTTTGTCAGGAAATCTCTGCCCAAGAGGGGCGCAGGGCAGTCAGGAAGGACCAAGAAAGAGTGTTGTACAGTGCCTTTCCCCAAATTGACGGTTCTCTGGGTGGTCCAGGGTCTTTCTCTACTCCCATTGGCCCCTTGGACTAGAGATTTGCAGGAGGACAGAGGCCCAAGGGGTTGTTGTATCGCTGAGAAAACTGCCCTGTATCTACTTCAAAGTCAATCGGGGTCCCCTCCACTTCAAAGGTTACCCGGAGCTCGGGGAGGGGTTCCGAACCCTGACCTCCTCAATCCTCAAGGGCCAGAATCAGCCGGCCTCGCCCTCTTCTTTTCTTTGGGCATTCTCGAGCCCAGTGGTCCTCCTCTTTGCAGTAGGCACTTTGGTTAGGTTTTAAGGGTGGACGGCCTCCCACTCTCCCTCGGGGCCCTGAATTGTCTCTTACCGTCATGGCGAGGATCCGCAATAAGTCTCGGTTTCGCCGCTTGTCTCTCTGTTTTTCCTTCTCTTCTCTTTCCCTCTCCAACCTGGCCTCTTTCTCCTCTGTAGTTTCTCTCTTATAAAAGACTTTTTCTGCCTCCCTGACTAAATCTCCCAAACTCAACCCTTGCAAACCATCTAGTCTCTGTAACTTGCGCCTTATGTCTGCAGCTGACTGCCCTATAAAGGCCATGGCTTCTGCCCCCCTCTGCTCCTCTGATTGTGGATCAAAGGGAGTGTATCTCCTATATACTTCCATGAGCCTTTCGAGAAAGGCAGAGGGGTCTCCTCAGGCCTTTGAAGAACCCCATATACCTGGGCCAAATTTGTGGGCCTTCTGGCCGCCGCATGGAGACCTGCCATTAGAGTCTGGCGATAGATGGACAGATGCTCCCTATCTTCTGGGGTGTTAGGGTCCCAAGTTGGTTGCTCCAGCGGGAAGCGATCATCAATCAGGTTGGGGAGCTGTGTTGGCTGCCCATCAGGTCCGATGACTAATTTCCTGGCTTCCAGGAGGATGCGCTGCCTCTCTTCAGTGTTGAAGAGGATCCCTAGAAGCAGCTGGCAGTCATCCCTAGTTGGTTGGTGGGAGAACATGATGGATTCTAAGAGATTCGTTAGTTTGGAGGGGTCCTCAGAAAATGAAGGATTGTTATTTTTCCAGTTGTATAGGTCAGAAGAACAGAAGGGCCAGTATTGGAACACAGGCATGTCCCCCCAGCCCCGTCATCAATTACTCTCCCAACAGGTCGCAAGGGCAAAGTGACAGCCGGAGGGGCCTCTTCCAGAGGCCTTGCTCTCCTCTGGTGTGTCCTGTGCGCCGGGCCAGATGAGGAGACCAAGACAGCCGCCCCAGGTCCAGTTTCCTCCTGCGGTCATGGCTCGGGTCGATAGGGAGGCGGAAGATCTGAGTCAAATGAAATGAGGTCAGACTGGGATTCGGGAAGGGGAGGAGGGGAAGCCTGAGCCTGGGAACTTGGTTGGGAAGGTTTGGCCACCAGAGTCGGAGCAGAAGGAGGTGAGGAAGGAATAGGGGAATGAATAGTCAGAAAAGGCCGGACCCACTTGGGAGGGTCCGTGGCAAGGTCCTCTCAGACCCAGGTGTAGGCCTGCTAATCTGGGTGTCCATGCGAACCTGGAACGAAAACCTTTTGTTTCACTGCCTTGATTATGTTAAGGTCAAAAGTTCCATCCACCGGCCACCCGACTCTAAAAGTGGGCCACTCAGACGAACAGAAAATCTGCCATCTTCCTTTCTTCACATGGACCGCCAAGTTTGATGCACGGTCCGTCACCTCTGACCAGTGGGAAAGGGTTAGAGCCAAAGGAGTGGAAGCAGACTGCCCCATCTCAAACAAATAGAAACAGACACAGAAGGACACAAAAACCGAGACACCACACACAAACAAGACAAGCTGGCAAAATGGTAAAGAAAATGAAACCAAAAGACTGTCTATTGGCCCGGGCCGCCTGAAAAATCTCCTAGGCAGAAGGGAACCAGATGGGGCCCCTATCTCAGGGTCCCCACACTCCAGAGCATCCTCCAGAGCTGCAACCTGGGGGTTCAGGACACATCTGCCCCCCACCGTCCGAGGGTCCTCACGGACCACCCGAACAGCTGCTTCCCCGCCAACTCACCACCGTCCTTACCTATCTCGGTGGGACCTCCAAAATGTTAGAGTCGGCGTCCAGAACAGAGAGCTTCACTCCGATATCGGGTAGCAAAAAGAAGCTTTAATGAACACGAGCCTGTGGGTTACCAGTAAAAAGGGGAAGCTAGCGACCCCGAGCCCAAGGCTTGCAGAGCTTTTAAGGGGTAGTTCTATGGGGGGAGGGGGGAGTGGAGTCATCACGGCTCAGCCATCTGGTCAGGCCAGGTATTCTTTGTGTTCTTTTTCAGAATTTGGGTGGGTAAACAAATTCTGGGTTATCTGAGAGCCCATCTGGTGCTTCCTCAAGCACGTCGAGCTGACTTCCTGGTGTGGGGCGTGGGAGCAGGGCACGGCATTCCTCTAGTAAGTTTACAATGAGTTTACAATTTAACAGAACAGATGTGAGTTTCTTTTTACAATGGCCCTTCTTACAGTGAGTTTACAATTTAACAGAACAGATGGTAGGTTTCTTTTTACAATGGCCCTTTAATTGCTCTTCCAGAGGACCTGGGCTCAATTCCCAGCAACCACATGGCAGCTAACAACTGTCTGTAATTCCAGTTCCAGGGAATCGACATCTCACACAGACATATATGCAGGCAAAACACCAATGCACATGAAATTAAAAAAATAAATAAACTTTAAATCTTGGTATAAAAGTTCCCCCTGGTTTATGACCTTGATCTCCACCCTCTTAGGACTCCTATTGATACTCATCCTTAAACTAACCTTTGGGCCATATATTCTAAATAAGCTAATATAGTTTATTAAAGAAAGATTGGACACCATTTAGTTAATGGTACCAAGAATTCAGACTCAGTATGAAATCATCAACCAAAATATAGAAGGAGGCCATCTTCCCAGGGATAGACACCCAGCCCACCAAGGCAGACACTGATACCCATTATTGGGTGTTCCTACATCACTGGAAGAAAGAGAGTAAAAGGGCAACCAACACTATCCTGAGAACAGGCCTCCATATGGTGAAGGGGTTGAAGCCAAGCCTCCAGAACGTGCTGTGACAGCAGAATTCAAAACTAACATCCTGGACACAGTCAAACAGGAGGCATGGCAGGAAAACTGAACAAGAGCCAGATGTCTCTGCAGACATCCCTTATCTTGCCACAAATTCTGTCAGTGTTCTATAACCATTAGCAAGTCTGTGCCTATGGCCTGACCAAAAATTTCAAAAGATTACCTCACTCTATGTTCCCTTACACAATCCTAGAACGCCAAGACACACAGCTCCCTGCTTGTGTTTTTTCTCTATATAAGCCATTTGTAATCAGGGTTCAGGGCTTCCTCCTTCACTTGCTGTAATTGGAGTTCCAGAAGAAGTCCTTGCCGGGGCTCAAATAAGGAAAACTTTGTTTTTGCATCAGAAAGTCAGCTTCCTGGTTTTGTTGAGGGATTTCATGATGGAGGTACTGACAGGGACCAAGACCCTGACTTGAGCCTCTAGGCTTCGAGCTAAAGGCTACCATGGGAACTTACTGAGAAACCAACCACTGAGCTGGCACGACCCTGAGTAAAACAGATGTTCTCCCAAAGTAAAATAGATATTCTGGTTTGCTTAACAGTAACAGAGGAGTAGCTCTAAAGAATAGAATAACAGGAACATTCTGTGGCTAGGTTACTTAGCAGCCCTCTAAGGTAGCTCTAAAGAATAGAATAACAAGAACATTCTACAGTGAGGTTACCTTAGCAACCCTCCCCTAAAACAAGACCAGTCACCTTGCCAATGTCCTGCTTCCCCTGGCC
>PVIH01015132.1:0-50835 GCA_004025045.1 Sigmodon hispidus
GATATACAGGGATGGAAAAAAAAATTCAGAGGGAAAGATGAACACAAAGAAAATATAGGTATAGCAATCTTATTTGTATTTCTTCCCTTGATAAGCCATGCTTATCATTCTTATCCTCTGTATAGTTATTGTTAACTCTTCCACATTTTAAATTCTTTTTACTGTGTTTTTTTTTGATAAATACAAAATAAAGAAGGAAGAAAAAAATATTTTTCAAATTCTCATGTTACACCTTCCTCAGCCTTCTTTAGCTAGATGACTGTGATATCATCTAGAAAAAAATATAATAAAGGTCCAACGAGAGAAGAAATGCATTTTCTTCTCAAGGCCAAGGTCCATGATCTCAAAGTTTTCATGCCGAGTCTTAGGACTTGGGCTTGGAGCACAGGCATCTGGCCTGGGGTGAGGCAGGTGCTCTGTTGACAGGAAAGTGATGCAGGCTGCAGAGGAAAGTGAGATGCTTGCATGGCTGACTTCTAGCCAGTCCCCTGTGAGCAGGTTCCCTTTCCAACCTGCACCTGTGCCATCCATGCATCCAGAGGCAGGCTCTCCTGGGATGTAGAGCTGCCTATCACTGGTCTGGGAGGCTGGGCTTTGCCTGAAGACAGTAGAGCACTTCTTCCCCCTTGATTATGGAAGAGCTGATTCTAAATGCATCCCAGGAAGATTTTCCCATTAGAGACAACCATCTGTTATCATCATGTTGCCTGTGGTAGATGTTGTAGACATTTCAAACATACAACATGCCTGTACAGGCCTGAAAAAAAAATGTGTTTAGTTACTATGCTATTCTTCTCACTCCTGAGCAGAGCTGCGAGAATCCCTTCTTCTATCATAGTAGTTGTTAAGTATGTTGAAGAACTGAGTCTAAAATCCTGGAAGATGTAAGACATAAAATATAAGCCATGGGTCGGCCTAGCAGGATGGAGTTTTCTAGTATTGGACTTGGAAGGCAATAAGCTTAATGTAAGCCACAAGAACCATTAGAAATCTCAAAATGCACCCGATGTTGTGTCAGCTTATCTCCCCAAGTTTCATGTGCTGATGCCAAAGATGGAGTGTGATTCTTCTGGAAGGGTTTTCCTCTAGCCACGGCCTGATTATATTGCTTGCCCTTGTTAAAGGGAAACAATGTCCCTAAAAACATCAGAGCAGGATTTCATAAGACCTGGATTACAAGCATTAAGTAGTTGAAAAACTTAGCAAAAGTTGAGTTCTTGGTCTAGCTGAGAGGCCAGTCACTCACCTCTTGGTCCAGTCAGTGCAAGTTGTGTCTGTGGTCTATAAATGATGAAATACAAACTCACAGAGAGTGGCAGCATGCACATACCTGTGTAGGTTCAAGACAGATGGGGCTCCTAGCACTGAGAAGGAGGACTCAACAAGGGCTGCTAAAAGATTTAAGTGAGACACTGTATGTATGTGAAAAGACCTTTAAAATGTGGAGCTACACAATGCTAGTTAATAGCGATAAATCTGTTCCCAGTGATTACTTGGTTTATTTCCTTAAATTATGAAGTTTGATCACTGCTGTTCTGGTAAATATCAGTTTTATTTGTATTAGATTCACTAGCATTTTCATCTGTACTTGTCAGAGAGAAAGGATTGCTATTTCTGGGCGCCTCTCCACTCTGCAGCACTCCTTGGGTATTTCAGCTCATGCCAACACTGCCCCTCATGGATACTGTTGCATCTATGATTTAAGAGTTGAGCTTTGAGAGAATCAAACAGGCAGCAGCAGAAGGGCTAGGATGCTTGCCTTTGACAGCTTGAAGGGCTTCTATCAAGAACGTTGACTATCATCCTCTAGAACTTTCCTGCTGCTTGGATACAAAATTATGGAATCAAATTTAAAGCACTTGACACATCTCAGAGCTCCCAGAGCTGCTTGTTTCTAGGTGGGCAAGTGACATGCTTTTCAGTCTCTTCCATGGGGCTCATGCATGATGGTTTATGGAAAGTTCTGGACAGATATGAGGTACTAAGTGGGTTCTTCCTGTTCAGTACTTCTGTCTTTCTGTTGAATCTTCTGTTATGAGGTCTTATTTTCCCCACAGAGAGGCAAACTCAAGATGGCTGACCCTGCTGCTTTCTCCATCACCTGTTTTTTTTTTCTGCTACTTATTTTAAACTATAATGAATCAAATTTCATATTATAAAAGCTGTAAATGCATAGCCTTATTCCCTTGTTTGAATGATAAAATTCTATTCAAGTATAAAAGTTCCTTCTTTTTATTTATTTAGTCTTTCTAATTCCCAGTGGAAATATCCAGTTGATTTTTAAAAAAAAAAATCAAGTGATTACTTGCCTTTGTTTACAAATTTAAAGTTCCAAACATTTTTGAAGGTTTCTTATAGAACCTCAAAATGACTCTTAACAAAACACACTCAAAGTGAGAGAAAAATCAGGATTATGATCTCCTCCTAAAAGATGGATGGATATTTAATGCATTTGTGTGATTTCTAGACATGAAAGCAGATTCTCTTGTTCTCATACATTACTGGACTGGAATGAATACAACTAAGAGCTAGATGAAACTGGATTATTTGCTCACAGGCTATACAGGAAGTGCAGTAAGAATGAATAGGGCCTACTGAAACTCAATCAATTGCTTCTGGTTCATCTGTTATAAATGCTCAGAATGAGCAAGAAAGAAACTAAAAATGATGGGGAAAATACAAGAACCATAAACTGTGGTCCACAGAGACACAGATGTGCCGGATTCAGTTTTCCTTTCCCTTCATCACAAATGTCCCTTTCATGCCATTTAAATGCTGCTCTGTAAAGGGCATGTATTCTTTTATTTTTGAGGAAGAGTTCATCCCTCTTCCCTTTGATGCCTTGATCTGTGAACCTCTTCAGATGCCCCGGAGTGGAAGCTATTCAGCTGTGACAGAGACGTGATAGATTGACTCAGTTGTTCAGCTGCAGATACACATGGGATTTGATTTATTATAGGGAGAAATTGAAAAGCCCATCCATGAGCATGGAATGGCAGATACAAGGAGTTTAGATCTTGTAAGTTATCTGTAAAACAGTTGTCTCATCTTCTTGGGTTGACCAGATGCCACTAGCCATCTGGGAATCACTTTGAGAGTAGATGGCCACCCAGTTGTGACTCATAGTGCTCCACATTGGTTTGCTGACAAGAAATAGGAGCAAGGAAAGCCTATCAGAGCTAAGAGTATGTCTAGAAAACAAGTTCCCCTTTGTTTTCTTAGAAAAGGACAGAGACTGATATCCTTTTTATTGTTTATTTTCTTTTCCCTGTTCTTCACCTCCTTCTCCGCCCACATTTCCCTTCTCTTTCTTATTTATCATCACCACCATCACCTCCTTCTTATTTCTGTCCCCCCTCCTCCTCTTTTTCTTTTTTTTCACCAGGGTCTCATGTAGCCCAGGTTGGCTTGAGTTTCCCACAAGACCAAGGATGACCCTATAGTCCTGGTTCTCCTACCCTAGCCTTACAGGCAGATGCTACCTATGCAGTTTGTGTGATGCTGGGGATCAAACGTAGGGCTTCATGCATATTCACTAACTTCTACTACAGAATCACAAACCAACCTTACTTTCTTCTCTTGCTTCTGTTCTGGTCACTGCTTGTGACCACCTTGTCCTCATCTCCTTCCTTTTCTGCCTCACATTCTCCTCCCTCTTCCTCCCCCCTTCATCCTTCTGGTGTCCATCCTCCCCTTTTCAATGGTTATCTATGGTGGTAAAGGCACTTGGTTTTGGTGCTGTTGGTGCTCAAAGGACATACAACCTCTTAAAACACCATGCTTTCTGCAGAGCAAAAGCTTAAGCAGTAGAGCACAATGGGGCCTCAATGGGTCATAGTATGGCCTTTGTCTTCAGACAGGAGCAGATGCAGAGCCCAGAAATGGAGCAGAAAGCCATGAGAGAACTTGCAGTGGTGTAAAAGTGTTGCTGTGGGAATGTGTGAGTAGAGGATGGTGTTGACAGAAGCTGCCTAAGTCTAAAGGATTCCACTTAGTTCTGATCACAGGGAAGGAGTCTTTCGGGGAGTCTGGGATTCTTCACACTGTGACCATAGCTTTCCTCCTGTTTGCCTCAGTTGCTCTTTGTTGAAATAGATCTCTCTGGTTGTTCCACAAAAAATCCTATCTTAGCAAAACCTGAGGTATAGTAGTTACTCGAAAGTTTCAATGGGTTTTTATTTTATAGTTAGAAGTTGAACTCATGGCCAGCTGACTCCAGGTTCAGGCTTTTAGCCAAGTAAGGTTGTCTGACTTAAGGGAAGAAGTAAGACGCTCCCCGTGCAATGGAAATGGGACTTTCCTAACTCCATATCATTTTATTACATGTAATGTAATGATGCAAAGTCTCTCTGGGTGGAGGCCATATTCCACCGATGAGTTAGGTGTGTCATGGGACCATCTTGAGACTTCTTGTGAAGGAATGTGGAACTCATCCTTGTGTCTAGCCTCTTGCCAGAGAGGAAGTGAGAGGCTGGGGAGATGGGAGGCCTTCGAGAAAGCTCCAAGTCTCTAACTCTTGTCTCAGAACTCTCATAACAGAAAGCCTTGCTTCAGAGGCAGCAGACTCTTCCGTTATTGACTGTTGAACCAGTGTCTGTAAAGCCTCATGCTTCTCACCTTAAACATTTGGGCTGTGCAGACATCTGTATTCAATTTTCCTGCTGCAAGACTGATTCCCCCCACAGAAGAAGGGCAGACTGCACACAGCATCTGCAGAGGCCTCGGTGCTTCATAGTGTTTGAGAATATCTCATCGTGTGTTAGTTCAGATGAGTTCTAGCTCTCTGGTATACTGTCCCTTCTATCATAACGCATACTTGCCATTTTTACTTTTAACTAACTTTTCATATTACACTCCATTCATTTTTATATTAATAAACATATCTAAGTTTCCTTTTGAGTTATATTTACCCAATAGATCTTTCTTTATTCTTTTGAATTCATTCATTGTTCTGACATTTCAAATGTGCCCACACTATTCTATAAAGGACAGTTTGGTTCTTTTAATCCAAGATAGAAATCCTCTTTAATAGTCCATTTATTATTTCATCAAATTCTATCATTTCCCCCCACCCTATATTTGCTGTGTCTAGCTACTCTTGTTCTGTAGTCAGTTGTGCATACTAACCTTTATTGATTTGTCTTCTTGCTTAGATGTGATTCATCTAATTCCCATCCTTTTAAATAATCATCTTAAAAAAGATAACCTTCATTCACTAATACCTAAAGCTGCTCCATATGCCCACAGTTCTCAGAAGTTTAAGCAGTCTTAAAGTTTGGTCTCAGATTCAGGAGAGGGAAGAGATCTCTCCGGTGGCTTGCTCTTTTGTCTCTCTAATCTTTTAGTATTTACCCCTGATATCTGACTCTTGGTTTTATTACTAAAACCAATTAGAATTCAAGCTACATCTACTTTACTGTAAGTCATTGTTCAGCTTTTCAGTGTCACACCCAGCAATGTCTATTGCTGAATAAGCCAGAGAAACAATGGCAACAGGGAATATGTGTGTGTGTGTGTGTGTGTGTGTGTGTGTGTGTGTGTGTGTGTGTTTGTGTTGGGAGGAAAGGCAGATTTTTATGGAATGGGCTCATAGCTGTGAAGACTGGAATTTCAGTGTCTGTAAGCCTGGAATGCCAAGTGTCGATCCAGGGAAGAGCTGCAGTTTGAGCCTCAGGGCTGACTACTGGCCGAGCTCCCTCTGCCTGGGGAAGGACAGTGTTCTTCTTAAGACTGCAAGTATTTTGTGGTTTTGGATATGGAATGTTCTTCCAAACCCCATGTCTTGAAGATTTAGTTCACTGTTACTGGTGCTACTGGGACATGTTGTTTGGGAGGTGGGTGGGAGGTGGAGATAAGCTGAAGAAAGTCACTGGACGCGTGTCCTCGCCGAGGGAACTGGGGTCCCCTCATCTCTCCCTTTCACTTCCTGATCTCCATTATCAGTTTCTTCTGTTAATACTCCTGCTGCAGTGAGCTGCCTCACCATGGGTCCAAATGCAGTGTGAACAAGCAACAGTAGCCTGAACATCAGAAATGCCCTTTCTCATAACTTGATTACCCCTGCTATTTCGTTATAGCAATGAAAAGCTGACAAAAAGGATCAGGTGAGGCCCACTTAAATCATGAAATTTGTTTGACTCACATATTAATTACCATAATAAAGACTCTCAGAAAAATATCTATGCCAGTTGGTATCATGGCTCAGCCAAGGGTGAGTGTAAAATTAACCATCCCAATTACCTGTACTAATTATGATGCTCATTGCTTTTAGGAGTTTACATTTGCTTATGTGTTTATCACATTTCTTCTTGTCCTTACTAGTGTTTGTCAAAGTTAGAATCATTTAGAAAGAGGGAATCTCATCTGAGAAAAAGAAATGTTTTTACCAGATTGGCTTGTGGGCAAGCCTACAGAGGCATTTTCTTGGTTAATGATTGATGTGGGAGAGTTCTGTCAATTGAGGGACAGTGCTGCTCCTGGACTTGTGGTCCTGAGTTGTACATGCCATTTAGGAAGGCTAGTGGACAAGCAATGAGGAGCAAGCCAGTAAGCAGTGTTCCTCTATGGTCTCTACTTCACTTTCTGCCTCCAGATCCTTCTCTAACTTCTTGTCTTCACTTCCTTCACTGATAAACTGTGATGAGGAAGTGTAAGCAAAATAAATCATTTCCTCTTCAACTTGCTTATAGTCATGGTGTCTCATTACAGCAACACAAAGTCTAAGACACTACTTACATCTGATTCATTCTTTTTACCACACTTTTTGCAACACATTGCTGTTGGGAGTGCAAATTTATATAGCCACTTTGGGAAGCAGTGGATTTACCTCAAGACCCAGCTATATCATGTTTGGGTACATACGGAGAGAATTTTCAATAATATCACAAGAACCCTTACTTAACTTTGTTCATAGCAGCATTATTTACAATAGTCAGGATTTGGAAACCATCTCGATGTCCCTCAAGTGAAGAATGGATAAAGAAATTGTGGTAACATTAGTGGTCTCTAAACAAACTAACAAGAAAAAAGCCAAGCATGCCCAAGCTGCAAAACACAACCACTAAACAGCTTGGGATCAGAAAAACACTGGACTGACCCTTTGGATCCCACTCCAACTATAGGAACACCTGACTCACTCTTGAGGGAGGGGGGACAAAACTGGATTTGCCAGGAGTGGAGACTGAACTAAGCATTATTGGGTCAGTGGGACCATAGGACTGTCGGCTGCCTGCCCAGGGAGGGGATGGGGAGTTGTGGAGAAGAAAAAATGACCTGATGTGGTGGGAGGGGGAAGGGACCTTGAATAGGGACATACAGGGATAGAAAAAAAAATTCAGAGGGAAAGCTGAACACAAAGTAATTTTATGTGTAGCAAATTATTTGCATTATCACCCTTGTTAAGTCATTCTTATGATTTTTATTTTTTTATAGTTATTGTTAACTTATCAGCATTTTAAATTCAATTTACTGTTTTTCTTGATAAATACAAAATAAAAAAAAAGAAATGACCTGCAAAAAAAAAAAAAAGAAATTGTAGTAAATTTGCACAATGGAATATTACTCAGCTGTTAAAAAATTACATCAATAAATTTGAAGGCAAATGAGTGGAAATAGAAAAAATTTATCTTGAGTGGAGTAACCCATACTGAGAAAGACAAACATGGTATGTACGTTCTCATAAGTGAATATTAGCTGTAAAGTAAAGGCTAACCATGCTACAACCCATAGACCCAGAGAGGCTAGATTGGTGACCACCCCAATTGTCATCAGAGAGCCTCCATTCAATAACTGATAGAAACAGATGCAGAGATCCACAGCTGAGCATTGTGCCACACTTGGGGAAATCCTGCTGAAAAAGGGAGAAAGATTTATATGAGTAAGGAGCATCAAGGACATCACAAGGGATCCCATGAAAACAATTAAACCTGAGCTCATAGGTGCTCACAGAGTCTTGTTCAACAATCAGGGAGCCTGCATGGGACCAACCTAGGCCCATTATGTATGTGTGACAGTTGTGTGGCTTGGTCTACTTGTGGGACTCCTAACAGTGGGAGTAGAAACTGTCTCTAATGCTGGCTTTTGGAATCTATCACTGATTACCTTGCCTAGCCTTAATGCAAGGGGAGGAGCTTAGACCTGCTTCAACTCACATGCCATGCTTTGTTGATACCTATGAGAGGCTTGACCCTTTCTAAACAGAAACACAGGAGTGGTGGTCTGTGGGAGAGAGAGGATGCCTCCCCCCGGGGGGGGCGGTAACAGAGGAGGAAACTGTGGCAAGGATATAAAATAAATGATACATTTATTTAATATAAAAAGAAAAAATATCTGCTTTGAGTCCTTCTTCCTCTTGTCTATGTCTTCCTTCTTCTCTTTTTCTTTTTAGTAACACTCTCCCCATTTATTTGTAAATGCCTATGATCTTGATGTCTTTGACTTTAACATATGGATATATTCTATAGTTTCATCATAATGAATGGAGATATGGTCATTTTATTTATTATGTTGAAACTGAACTTACCTAAGAATCATTGTTTTTAACTATGGCGAGCCGCTTTCTGGCCTGCAGAATGACGAGTCACCACATGCACGATTCTTCTCGGATCACACTTTATTGGAGTACAGCTCAGTTGAGGTAGAATGGTGGAAGAAAGACCCCATGCCTGAAATGCAGCCTGCTCATATAGGGAAACTGGGACACGTGTAGCCATATGATTGGCGCCCAAAGTAATGCCTCATTAGCGTATAGCTGGTGATAGGTCCAAAGTAATGCCTCATTAGCATATAGCTGGTGATAGGTGGTAAGGAGTGCCAAATTAGCATAGTCAGGGATCACATCAGATAGGTCACTACTCAGCACCTAATTGGCATAAGCGGCGGAGGTGCAATAGCTGGGGAACATGATGCAATGTTCCAGCAAGTTGCGCAAGGGCCAACCACATCCTACATTTAACTATCAAAAATGTTCAGATGTTATTTCAATTATTTCTTCTTCATTAATTCTGAGACTTGTTATACTCAGATGTTAATTCTTAACCTCTCTTTCCTATTTTCTATTTTTGTAAATTTCTGTATTACAGTTGGGATTATGCCTTCACACAGGTTATTAGTTGACTAAAGCTCTGCATATTATGAATTTTAGCTTGGACTAACATTTATATCTTGAAATTTATGTTTTATTTATTATTATGTATTTTATACTTGTTAGTATTTGAGAGAAGATCTCACTACACTGGCCATAGCTTCTGAGTTAGAATCTTGGCACTTCAGCTCCTTGAGAGCTGGGATTATAGGGATGTATCAACATACTGACTATAACAATTGAATTTTTAATTCCAATGTATTTATTTTTAAGTTTTAGAAGTCCAGCCTTTTCTTTTTCAAATCCTCATTTTTTTCATAATATCTTATATTTTAAAAAATATTTTTCTTTGTTTGATGGTTTTGGGGATAGTACTCAGTGCTTGGCACATGCTGGAAAGATCCCCTGTCACTGAGCAATCACAACAGCTGTGCTTTGTACACTATTATTCCTTGAACCTCTCTTTTATATTTAGATTCTCTTATATATATAATTTTGTAGTGTTTTCATAATCTAGAGTTTGAATTTTTAACATCTAAAAACTATCTGAGAGTGAGAAAAGCAGTCAATACTTATAATTACTGTTGATACTGCATGCTGTACTACCAACCTTGCCAGGTCAGATGTGCCTGCTGGTGTTACTGCAGCATGGACATGATTGCTATGGAACTATCCAATTGCTGTATGGTTGGATATGAGGATGTTCCTAAAATTCCTTCTTAAGGGTAACACAAACAAGGTCTACCTTTTCTCCTAAGGCTCCAATGACTAGCTTTGCCAAAATTCACTCTGTGGAACCAGAGTTTACTGGGCTTCCTCACAAGTGAGAGGTTACTTATAGGAACACAGGTATCTTAGCTAAGGTTTCTGTTGCTATGAAAAAAAAAAACAAACAAACAAACAAACAAAAAAACCTATGACCAAAAGTAAATTTGGAAGCAAGGGGTTTATTTTGCTTATACTTGCACAACCCAGTAGACCACTTAAGGAAGTCAGGACAGGCCTTTGGTGAAGGAACTGAAGCCACCATTGAGGAGTACTATTTACTAACTTGCTCCTATTTGTTGCATGTTGTTTCTGGTCTGAACTTTCAGGCCCAGCCCTGAGAATTAGACCCACTCGCAGCCCCCACTTCTGTGTGGTAGGACTGTTTTCTATATATGATGGTATGAATAAAGTGACTGTTTTGGCCCATGGCGAGTACCTTAGCAATAGGCAGGAAATCAGAGTGGAGACAGGTAGAAGGAAGCTGGAGTCAGTCAGTCTCCATCCCGCCACTGAAGAAGAGCCATGTAAGGAATCCAGGTGAGCCACTGGCCAGGACAACACATGGCAGGTAGAATACTAGAAATGGGTTGAATTAAGATGAAAGAGCTAGCTAGCAATGTGCTTGAGACATAGGCCAAACAGTATGAAATTAATATAGGTGTCTGATTCATTTCTTTGGGGGATAAAAGCCGCTGTGGACAAAGTCTGAACTTCTGGCCCCAGCAGGTCCGGAAGTCTTTTACAACACTGCTGCTTAGCACCAAATAATCACACAAAGGTTTATATTAATTTTACACTGATTTATCTAGGGTCCAGTCATATAACTTGCTAACTTTTTACTCTTAAACTAATCCATGGTCTTTATCTTGTTCAGCCATGTGTGGCTCGATACTTTTTCTCAGCAGCATTTCAACTTCTTTCCTCTGAGGCTCCTGGCATCTCTGCACTGTTCTTTCTGTTCTTAGAGGTTTCTTAGCCTGGAAGCCCTGCCCACACTTTCTGTCTTCCTTCAGCCAATCAGCATTTTTATTAAACCAGTGGTAGGACAATTATTTACAATGCAACAACATAATCCCACTACACCTAATAGTTAGCTCAACCTGCTTTCTTACACCCAAGAAACACCTGCTGTGAGATGGCACCATCCACATCCATCCCTAGCCTCCAATATTGATCAGTAGCTAGGAAAATGTCCCACAAGCTCACAAACAGCTCCATCTTAAGTTGGCATTTTTTTCAACTGTACCCCCCCCCAACTCAGATACTCTAGCTTGCTTCAAGTTGACAAAAAAATATTATCACACTGGATGCCTGTCAACTTGACACATAAACAGATCACATTATCCTAGCTACAACTTTTTTTTTTGGTTTATCCCCAGATGCCATATTAATATCATGATGTAAAGCTTACTACAACTTTAAAAGTCCTACACTCTTTAAAAATTCAAACATTTTGAAAGTTTGGTCCCTTTATGACCACTTCTAACTATCGAAAGTCTCTTTAAAAATTCCAATGTTTTTAAAATTCCAGGTGTCTGAACTGTGGGTTCCTGTATAATAAAAATTAAGTGACATACTTTCTTTCTCAAAGAGGAAGAACCAGGGAACAGTTACATTCAAATGAAAGCAAAAATGAAAGTCCAGCAGAATAAAGCTCAGTATGAGACTTCTGGGACCCACTCTCCATCCTCTGGGCTCTCAAGGACTTTGACAGCATATTCACATCTCCATCTTCGCCGCCCACAGCATTCCTGTTCCACTCCACAGCTGGGGCTGACCTTGGTGGTTGTCCCATGATACTGGAATCACCAAAGTGTTGAGAACACCACTGCAAGTGGGCTGAGCCTCCACACATAGCTTCACTGGGCCTCTCTTCAAGGACTCTATCCCTGTCACATGGTAACAAGCCTCAGCTTTTTTTTTATCCTGGGCTTCTACTTCAACTGCAGCTTTTAACTCACCTATAGCCTTTCCTGGATTCTCATGGTGTCAAGCCTCAGCTGATTTTCATGACCTCTTCATGCCTTCAAAACCAGTACTGCCTAATATACTGTTATATATTGCAAACTTTAGCTATCCAAATGAGATGCAGCCTTGGCCCCCTCTGGAGCACAGCTTCTTGGTGCTAACCCTCAGAAGATTTCATCTCAACAATGCTGGTCTCTTAATCACAGTTGATTCTTCAATTCCAGTTGACTGTACTGATTGCCCCAGCAAAGCTAAAGTTTCACTTTAGGGAGTTTGGTCTCTTCTTAACCATAGCTGATTTTTCAGTCCTAGATGACCAGAACCACAGATTCTTCATTTGAAATAGCAAGCAGCCCCACCAGAATCTTTAAGGAATTCTTCGAAACTTCACAAACTTTGTAATAATTCCCTTTGAAACTTCTCAGAACAATTTTCCTCTGCTGCATAGCTCTCAGTCTTCTTATTTTTTTTTCAAACTCTCACAAAACAGCTCATTGAACTCTGAGTACTCAATGGCTTTTTCAACTCAAAGTTCTAAGGACACCACAATTCTTTCCAGGACAAAAGGTTTTTCTGTCACAGCAAATTCCCATGACTTGGTACCAATTTCTGTCTAAGTTAGGATTTCTATTTACTTCTATACTGCTTTGACAAATCATTATGACCCCTTGGTCATAAATGAAGAAGTTTAATTAGGTTTACAGTTCCAAAGGATAACAGTCTGTGATGGGAGGTGGAAAGAGGCAAATACATGGAGGCAGGAACAGCTGAGACTTCATATTTTTGATTCACAAATAGGAGGTAAGTAGAGAACACTGGGAATAACATGTATCTTTTGAAACCTCAAAACCTGCTCACTTCTAGTGTCTTACTCTCCTATTGATGTGAAGAGACAGCATGACTAATTCAACTCTTACAAGATAAAGCATACAATTAGGGGCTTGCTTACAAGTTCAGAGGTTTAGTTCAATATCATCACAGCTGGGAGCATGATGATATACATGACCATCATAGTGTTGGAGAAGTACCTGCGTAGCTGAGAACTATATATCCTGATCTACAGGTAGCAGAAAGAGAGAGGGAGACTGGGCCTGACATGGGGTTTAGAAACGCAAAGCCCACTACAAATGACACATTTCTTCCTACGAGACTCCTCCCCCTAATCCTTCTAGTTCTTTCAAAGAGTTTCACTCCCTGGTGAATAACACTCAAATACATGAGCCTATGTTGTCATTCTTATTCCAGCCACCACAGAAACTTATAGTAAAAGAAATTTATATTTGCACAAGGATAGTCCATGACCATCATGGTGAGGAGTGTGGTAGCAGGCATGATCCATGGTGATCAGAGTAGGAGCTGAGAACTCACATCTGATTTGTTATTGAATGGAGAGAGGGAGGGAGGAAGGGAGGGAGGGGGGATAGGTTTAAACCTACCCCAGTGACACATTTCCTCTAACAAGGCCATACCTACTTTAACAAAATCATACCTCCTAGTCTTTCCTAAACAGCTTCACTCACTGGTGACCAAGAATTCAAACATGGGCACCATTCTCATTCAAACCACAAAACCTAGTGACACATCTTTTCCAATAAGGCCATGTCTCCTAATTCTTCCCAAAGAGTTCTACCAACTAGAGACCAAATATTCAAACATTTGAGCCTCTGCAAACCATTCTCACTTAAACCTCCAACTATGTTAAATGTAATGACCAAAAATAACTTGGGGAGTTAAGGTCTATTTTGCTAAAACTTCCACATCACAGTTTATCGTTTAAGGAAGTCAGGGCAGAAACTTGAGGCAGGAACAAAAGGAGAATCCATGGAGGAATGCTTCTGCCTCCTCGGTTAGTCCTCTTTGCTTGCCCATCCTGCTTTCATGTGCACGCAGGATCACTTGCCCAGGGATAGTGCTACTCACAATGGACTGGGATCTAATTAAGACAATGTTCCACAGGCTCACCAGTTAGATATCATAGAAGCATTGTTTTTCAGTTGTGGTTTCCTCTTCTTAGATGACTCTAGCTTGTGGCAAGTTGACAAAAATTCTAGCCAGCATAGTAGGTATGCTTCCTGACAAAAGGCTGAACTTGGAAAGACTTTTTCTACAATGAATAAGGCTTCCCAGTAGCTGCATAGATGGAATTTCTGACCCCTGTACTTTATCTGCTTATATATCCTACCCCTCCCAGGCCACATGCAATTAAGGCGAAGGTACAATCAATAGGTGGTAGTGAATAGCTGGACATTAACATGAAGGTCTCTTGAATTTCCCCAACTCTCCATGAAAGATATAAACAGTCAACAAGCCCAGCTGGGATAATTCTTTTGCAAAAGGGTTGCAGCCAAACCACCCAAGATGATGGTTGTTTGACTTAGAGAACAGTCACATGACCAGAGGTCTGATTCACAGAAGGAAATTAATGTCTTGGACCATAAACCTGGTCAGAAGCTCACAACTCATAGGACCTAATGAGAAAACTACTATCATTGTTTGACTATGTGGACATGTTCTTGTCAAATTACCTTCTGAACCAAAGAGAGGTTCTTTGCCTTGAATATGCTCTAGACATAATGTTTATGCCAATAAATTAATACTGCTCTCACCTTTGTTCAGACAGGCTTCTTTTTTATATCTTCTTCTTTATTAAGGGTGGTGGTTAATGTAAAGATGCACAGCTAGTCAAAGTCATGAGAACAGCTGACTATTGATCATCCTTAAGTGGGGTATTTATGTCAGTACCTCTGAGGCTCAAGGGACATTACAGCAGAGGTACAGAAACAAAAGGAAGAAGTGTTGTAAAAAATTCTCTTCTAGACATGACAGGATGTTATACTTATGAGCCCACAGCAGCCTCGGTTATCTCACAAGACTGAGTCTGTCAATATGCTATCATGTATGCTGGATGGACTCACAAGGTCCCAGCCATCCCTGAAGAATGTAAGCAATTAATGATTGATGGGGATGGGGAGACATTTTACCCAGGGATGGCGATGCTACCATGTAGCCCAAACTCCTGTAAATACCCTATCTTTCGTGCTCATGGGGGCAACCCTAACTAAACTCTCTAGCTTAAAAAAAAATAAAAAGACATAGAACAGATGAATTAGTCAGGAAGAGAAAGGGGATCAGTGGTATGGAAAGGATGGAAGAGTTCAATGGAAGTAGATGTGATATAAATATATTATGTATATATTTAATGATGTCATGAGATCCATTGTTTTATATAATTCATATATGCTATGATATACAGAATGTAAGTATAAATGTTTTTATAAAATAAGATAAAACATTGGTCTTTGTTGTATCTGCCTCACTAGTTCATTCTGGATTGTGACCCTAGACGCCTATAATTTGAGCATTAAGAAATCTTAAATTAGACTTTCTTTATGCTCTGTGTATTGTTTGCTGATTTGCCTGGCTTGTGTTGAGGTGAATACACAAAGAGCAGCAATTTGTCTTGAAAGCATTCTAGAAAAAGGAGGAAATACACATCTGAGTTTCAAATACAAGTATATAACTATATACTCAGAAAAATTCAAGTTCTTCTATTTTTAAATATACTTTAATTATTGAAATCAAAATATAGTCACATCATTTCGCTCTTCTCTTTCTTCCTCGAATACCTTCTCATGTACTCCCTTTGATCTCTCTCTCAATTAAGACTTTTATTTCTTTCTTCTTTTATACACACATACACGCACATATACCACAACACACATACTTCTAAATATAGATACAAACTTTTCAGTCCTTTATAATATTATTTGTATGTACATGAATTTCCAATTAGAATCTAAGGCTCAGGGAACATTGTGGAAGAAGGGTAGGTTTAGAGTAGAAGGGTCAGCCAAAGAAACTCACCCTGACCCTGAACCCAGAGCCAGTGAAAGAAATATGCCCTGGCCCTGAAACTGGAGCCAAAAGCCTAGAAAGAGACAGTGAAAGAAATACACTTTGGTCCTGAAAACAGAGCCAACTCCACCTCTGACCAACTAAACCAACAAATCCCTGAGCAGGAAAATCAACCATTACCTAAGCAGAATATCTTCTCCCTGGAAAAAGTCTGCCTCTAAGAAGATCCATATAAGCCTCTCTGCCTGTTCAGTTATCAGCCATTCTTCTCTACCCTGACAGAGGCAGCTACTCTTCTGAATTTCTCCTTTGCTAATAAACATCTTTCTTAGAAGAGTTTTGGGTGAAGATCTTTTGTGTCCAGGAGCAAAGTCGCTTCTGGGAAGCTCCCTTGAGAACAGAGCAGAGCAGAAGAAACAGATACTTTTGCTGGGAAGCTTCCTTAGTGGGAGGGGGAGCAGAAAAATTTTCACCAAAGCCAGATTGCTACACTTCTGCAGAGACTGAAGCAGAATTATCATCTTAGGCTTGAGCTAAGAAAAAATGAATGCATCTGCTGGGATGGTTCCTTAGGGGAGCAGAGAAGTAGTAGTAGTAGTAGTACTAGTAGTAGTGCAGAGCTCAACTGCAACAGCTCTTCCTCAGAGAAGAACAAAATGGCTACATCCTTCAAGGAGACCATCCCTCACTGCACCCCAGCTTCAGATATAGCCTGGCTCCCTGACAACTCAGGATACTTTTCTCCACCCAGCTGTAGGTAGAGCAGGACCCCCAACAAGGCATCATATTTTTCCCTTCAGAGCTGTAACACTTGCTGGTATAGCCTGACTTCCTGACAAGTCAGGATACCTTTCCTTCCAGAGTTGTAATCCTCGTAACAGGGAGATTGTATGGGCCAGAGAAACCACAAATTGTCTGTGAGACTGTGTCTCCTAGGAATGTCAGAGGGACCCATGAATTCTTTTTTTATAGATGGTTGTGAGCCACCATGTGGTTGCTGGGAATTGAACTCAGGACCTCTGGAAGAACAGTCAGGGTGCTCTTAACCTCTGAGCCATCTCTCCAGCCCGAGACCCATGAATTCTTATCAACATGATAAACATGATGTGACTAAAGACAACAAAAAACAGACATGCTAACATGGAGAGGGAAATGTCATGGGGTCTCAACTCTACACTAAGAACTACATGTAGCTAAGGAATGCTTAGAAGGGGAGAAATTAGTTTTCTCAGGGAAGATCCTTCAAATGTTGGCTACCTAGTACCAAGTGGTCAGTCCTGAAGCTCTTCGAGCTTTAACTGGAGGTCTTCATGCCACACCCCTGTCCTGGCACACGGCATATGTGTTAGGACTGGCACAGAATGATGATCGCTACTTTGGCCTTTACTCCCCCCCCTTTTCTTTTGACATCTGGGCTTTCCCTTTACCTGTGTATAAACATCAGATATTTGTTTAAAGGTCCTCTTCCTCTTTTTCTTTTCTTTTTTTTTTTGGACAGGGTGTCTTATGACTCAGGTTGTTCTCAAATTTCTTATGTAGTGGAAGATAACCTTGAACTTCTGATATTTCTGCCTCTACTTCTCAGAGTGGTGACATTATAGTTGTGTAGAGAACAGCAAGTTCAAGCTCTGTTTGGGCTGCTTAGCAAAATCCCATCTAAAACAAAACAAAGCAAAACAAAGCGGGAGAAAAGTTAAATATTGATATATATTGTTTTGCAAAGTGCTTCCCATGACTTTCCTTGGTAGAACAGCAGAATTGTACCCTGTGTTTTAAGCCTTTCCAGTGATTTAGCTGACTTTTCTTAAAAGTAATATTCCTATAAAGATATCTTTCTGTGTGTCTCCGCTCCTCTTCCTTCTTCTTTTTAATAATTTACTATTTTCTCTAACAGTGGCAAGCCTTTGTTGACAACCTTGTAAGCCCTCCCCCCACCCCCTTTCTTCTTCATCATGCTCTTTTTACACAGTCCTCTCAACTGGGGCATGAGAGTGTCCCGTATGATTTATGTCAGAGCTGATTTTCTCCTGTTTTTTATTTTTTTCTATGACTTTAGAAGGCAAGACAAGTATAGTTTCCATTGATGTTCATGTAAGATGAGCCTGGGACCAACCAAAAGCCATGTCATGAACAACACACATCATACAGAGAGCACAATGACAATTTGTCTGACATGTCATGCCATGTTACCCAGTTTCTTTATAAATCCAACTTTAGGTCATTTATTACAAAATAATTTCTATGTAACCCTCAGTGTTTGCTTTTAAGTAATGTACTGCTTCATTTGAGTTCATGCTGTTCTGAAACTAAGCAAGCACAGAAGCCTTTGGGGAAATTAGTGAATTCACCAAGTTTTGGCAGAGTGCACAGCTCTGTTGCAATATCTACTTTTACTACATTAAGTCTCAGGAAACTACTTTTTGTACACTGAACTCTTCTGCTGTCTGCCAAGAGAAGTTTCACAAGCAGAGCTGATGCATATCTACTGATTTATAGCCCAGAGGTTAAGAAACCCAGGGACTGTTATGTCTAAAGCTTATGGTTTAAATCTGTGAGATATGTTATCAGTATCTATAAAATGGGAGAATATTTAATATAATCAAGTTATAATTATTTACATTAATTTCTGCATGGTTTTTGGTTCCTTCTTTCTAGCTGATTAGAAATTTTTTTC
Source organism: Sigmodon hispidus (assembly GCA_004025045.1). Classification (NCBI taxonomy): domain Eukaryota; kingdom Metazoa; phylum Chordata; class Mammalia; order Rodentia; family Cricetidae; genus Sigmodon; species Sigmodon hispidus. The sequence goes on from PVIH01015132.1 coordinate 18,348, forward strand.
AAAATTGCTTCTCAAATCTTTGTTTATTTCTATATTTGTTCTTTATATGTATTATCCTTTTCACACTGTTCATGTTACTTTGTTACTTTGTTATTTTCTGGTATCTAGTTATCCCCTTTTTTCTTATATTTGAGGTTCTGGGAGTCACTGAGGATATGGTCCTATAACTAGAGACATACTTCTTTCTTTTTTTGAGACCGGGTGTGGCTAATGGATGAGAATGGTAAAGATACAAGAATTTTTTAGTTTATAATTGTAGGAGATATTCTTTTTTACAAATATACCCAGAAGATGTGTAAGAAACCCCTGAAAACAGATAAAAAAAGCTGATGGATGATAGAGGATAACAAAGAACATTTGAAAGTTTTTGTTTTATATTATGTGCTTTATGATTTTTACTTTAAACTTTTATGTAGCACATCCTTTTGTATTACAATTTGAAAAATTATGACCTCAATTTCCATATGTAGGTGATTGTGATAAAGTCTGACAATGTCTACAATGTATATGTGAATCTGTTGTAAGAACAGAGATGAGTCTAGCCCAGAGTCACCAGAACACACCAATTAAGTGATTTATATTTGAAAATAAATGAGCAGGTCATAATTCTTCACATAGTACAATCATTTGCACAGCATGAGTCCCTTTACTTGAAAGACTTTCATGGTATAAAAGGTGAACACTTTCTGGAATATCACTTGGGTTATAAGAACAGCATGTCACTGTAGATTTATTATCATAATTCCATAAAGGACAAAAAATTCTCTTAGGCAGACACAACTTATGCCTATTGAGAAATTGTTTTCTATGGCTAATACACACACACACACACACACACAAAAAAAAAATCAATGGTCACAAGTCATGTAAATTGGTTGTGTATATAGTTAGAGAACATTCTGCCTATCAGTCAGAGCAGAGCAAAGGATGAGTCATCCACATCTTTAATGCATATTTGCTTCCTTTTCTGTAAGTTAGGACACAGTAGTGGAAATTTTATAGGGAGGAAATATCACTGGGTTGAGGATTTTGAGGTAGGACTTGGCTTATTTACTGAACATCTATTCTTGGGAAGAAGTTAGGTTGGTCACTCATCTCAGTCTTCTCATGTCAATCACAGGGGCCTTTACATGAACACAACCTAAGAAAGCTCTTCTACTCAAAGGGTTGTCTGGTCAGTAGAAAAAAGGGAGCTTTTGGAATTGAAGTAAGTCACCCTTGCACAATTTAACAGGTGGATGTAAATGTCACTTGAAGTCATACATTGATAAACATATGAAAAGTCATGACATTTATCTAGCAAAACAAAAGCAATCATGGATACCTGTTGAACAGAAGACAGGGCAATGTTGAGCATTGTAAAGAGGCCTCAGTGTTAGTTCAATGAAATAAAACACTGAAGTTTGTTTGTGTTTTGTATTTGGAATTTTTACCTGCACATGTAATTAATATGAAATGCTTTGACTGAGGCAACCACTTTTTTTTTTTTTTTTTAGGAAACTTGAGGATCTTCACACATTTTCAGACAATCTTTTTTTTTTTTATTTTTTTTTAAACTTTATTTATTTGCCTTGGTGTTTGCCTGGAACTGGGAACTGGAATCACAGACAGTTGTGAGCTGCCATGTGGGTGCTGGGAATTGAACTCTGGTCCTCTGGAAGAACAATCAGTGTTCTTAACTGCTGAGCCATCTCTCCAGCCCCGACAATCTTAATGCCAGTTACAAGACAAGTATCTCAACTGAAAGTACCCTGTTTTTTTTTTTCATGCTATGATCATGTTCACCTTCTGGATACAGATAGATCTATTTCCCTTAGATCATCTGTGAATTCTACCTGTCAGCAGATTTTCTGTCTACTGGAGTGTGGGTGGGGCATGAGAGTGAGTGAGTGACGTGGACAACCAGATTTGACTTCTTCATCTCTGTATGACTTTCAATACTGTTTTCTGATGAGGGCTGTTTTTCCCATTGGGTTCAGGAAAGGATTACCACTTTCCCATTTTAGGCACAGACAAAAGAAAATTTCCTTTCCATAAGCTAGAGCTTTCTTTAGAAGGAATGTCTTCCATGTTCAGGCAGAATGAGTCAGTGTGTACTTTAGATAGGTTGCTGATAAGGGCAGTGGGTATGTTGCCTCCCACTGTGATAATGGGAGTTGTTGGTACCATGAAACTTTGCCACAGATTTTTCCAGTGATAGCCTGCATGAGAAAAGCTAGACAGACATGATACACATACATATGCTCAGATGCATATGACTGCAGAATACAAACAAATATGCCAGTGGTTATATTGATTGATAGCCGGTTTAGATGTGTTTAAAAGTTGAGGCAGAGACTGGGGCAAGAGACAGTATCTTTTTAGACACTACAAATATTGAGGCCCTGTGTTTCAGAGATCCTTGGGATCTGTACTCACCTATAGCTTTTAAAAGTGACCCTTTGGCCCTTGTGATAATTGGAACTGCCACCATATCTATGGACAGAGTCACACCAAGTCAATCATGCCAGTGCCCAACATGTTTTCTAGATCAGGAATTTACGAAATTGGGCCACCAGGATTGTGCTGACAGCCTGATTTGCAATGACTTGAGTTGTTTATATAGACAAAGATTGGCAAAAGCCCTTTCTCTGGGCCCCAGTCACCCTGGGGGTGGCCCTGGCTAGAGGCATAAGTTTGAAAATAGTTTGTTAATGAAAATCCTGGAACTAGATGAGCTCATATGGGAGGGACTGTAGATAGCAAGGGCTCACACCAGAACTCCTCAGGGGCCGTGGAACTGGTATGTTCACACTGTGGGAGCTTCTATTGCACGTGCCAGGGGTTTTCCTACATGGATGGGCTGCCAAGTAGCATGAGGCCTGGCTGGTCCAGGTAGAAACAAAGGCCATCTTCATGTGGCAGTCACCAAGGTAGCTTTTAAAGTTAATACTGTCCCTCTTGCTTAGTTCAGGGACAAAACAAGCATAAGGCAGCTTGGAGGTGGGAATATTTGTGTAAACCACAGTTAATATTTGTGGAGAGGGGAGAATGTTATGTGAAAATGGTGGAACAATGAGTGTGTGGGTTGGAGCGTTGGTATGTGGGCGCAGCAAAGGATACTTACTTAGCTTTTCCATTCTTATCTACGTACTTTGGTCAATCACTTGTACAGTTCTGTACAGACCAGAATAACTAGCATTTTGCTTTTGGCTTTGTAGACACAGAGTCAGTATCTTTATCTCGCTATTTTTAACATTAGTCTGTCTCCCACTCTTCCTTCAATTGTCTGGAAGTCTTAGTTTTGAATCAGAATTATCAGCATTTGCTTGGATTCCTTCCTTAGTTACTCACATGCATTAAATGAATTCCCACCTCCTGGACTCCTAACATCAGCTCTTGGACCAGAAGCATTTTAACTAAGGTTTAGCAATGCTAATTAGGGCTATGTTCTAGTAAGAGATAAATATTGCAAAAGAACCAGAGAATGACGATTTTCCTGAATTTACATTTATAAAAGCTTGAAGAATTAAAACATTTTTCTAGTCTCTTGAAAATATAACTTCTTGAATTAAGTAGGTCAAAATCATCTTTTTTTGTAGCCTATGGCTTTGCATAAGACAGAGCAATGCAGAAGACTTGTGGTTTTCAGTTCAGAAGAACTGGTGCTCTGAATCAACACACAGGGGTTTTCACTCCAAATACAGTGCCGTTGGCTTCCTGGGCCCTGCCACACTGCAAGCTTTTTCAGATGACTCTGTAGTCCTGAGCCAGGGGAACTTACTGTATGTGAATGAACCTACCCAGAGTATTTGGGAAAACATTAATTGCTGTAGGATGTTTCTTACTGTCTGGTCTGGGATACTCAGATTTCCTGGGTTACTTGAATGGAAAACAGACAGTAGAGGATAATAATACAGATCTCTTTTCTGAGATGCTAGAAGATACCTGTATTTTTAGGCATAGTCACAAGCAAAAGAACTTGCTGTTCATTCATGCTTCCAAACCTAAAGGACCTATTTTCCAACAAGGCTTTCTGAACGCAATGGCGGAATGAGGTGTGGACACGAAAGAAGAGGAGTCTGGGGACAGGAGGACAAGGGTGGACGGGACATAGTCATAGTCCAATTCTAAGAATATTTAGATTGTAGTTTTCTGATTTATCCACGTGCAAGTTACATCCACCATTTTAGGGGGCTGGAGGTTAGTGTACTCACTGATTTGTCAACTGTGAACTCTGATGAATTAGTCTTAGAGGAAGTGGGTAACAAGTGGTCAGTTGTCCATCACAGGGGCAATGCACCAAATGACATCATATATTTAAGAGTGTATGCCTAGTTATTGGTGCTGGTGTGTGTGTGTGTCTGTGTGTCTGTGTGTGTGTGTTGATGTTCTGAGAACTGAAAAACCTGAACTGATAGCCCTGCCTTGGCAATACTGACTTAGAACTTCTTGAATGAGTAAGTAAGATCCTGACATAAATAAATACTCACTTTTAAAGAAATCTTTTACCCAATGCTATCTTCAGTCATTTTTGGATTTTTCACTTTTTATAATCCTCTAGCTGGATCTTCTGAATTAAGATAAAAGGAAAGATGAGGAAGGAAGCATTCAGAGTGAGCTTTGGGATCAGTAGTTTTGCAGCTTATTAAAAAGTGGCCTTCTGGGAATGTTGTTCTGTTGAAATAAACACAGCCCTGTGTGGCTTTATGGAAAATGGGATCTTTCCTTGAACAGATGTCCTCCCCAGCTGTTTGGAAGAAATTAGCTTCTCCTCCCTTTGCCCTTTTAACTGGGGGAGGGCTTTTGGATTGTCTTTGATGTCTGATTAATTTTTAAAATTCTGATATATGTTCTGTAGAGGAAATTAATAATTTGTGAATGAGTGGGAATATGCACACCTTTTCAGACAGTGAATCATATGAAAACTGGGTCTGAGAAACCTGAAGCACAATCTTCCCCATATTTCTCATTCTACCCTGTGTGCTTCCTTTACAAAGGCCATCCACCCTCTACCAAAGCAATGTGATGAAGGAAGAGCTTGTGGACTGCTCATTGTGAGCATCCTAGTTTGAGCTTTGCATAGACTCAGCCTCAGTTTTCTCATTTGTGTGCCAGGGATTATTGTGAGGAATAATTAAGATGGGGAGAGAGAGGGAGGTAGGTAGGGAAGGAGGAAAGAGAGAGAGAGAGAGAGAGAGAGAGAGAGAGAGAGAGAGAGAGAGAGAGAGAGAGAGAGAGAGAGATATGCATGAAGGATAGCAGGGATTCTGGAATCAAAACACTAAGATTATATTCTTGACTAAACCAACCACATGCAAAGTGAGTGTCTCAGAAAAAATTACTCGATCTACCTCTACCCTGCCCCCTTTTCTCATCTGTAAATTGGTGACTGTAATGTGTATCTCATAGGGCTGTAGTATTGAATGAGATGATAAATGAAACCTAACTCATAAAATAAATTTGTTGCTTTTAATATGGTTTTTGCAAAGAAAATATTCAGCATATATATTATTTATGAGAACCACTTATGGTTGGCATGTAGCTTAATCTATAAAAGCCTGTTTTGCTCAGGATATCCCCCAGAGTCAGTTATGGATTTTCTCTGTCCTTTGTCCTAGGTCACTGTATCTTGTATAGGAATGACATCATCTTCCCTGCAGGCATTGGCAGAGAACTCTGTCTACCTTCCCAAGCTCACATAACAACTGTTCTTTTGCTGTCTAGCTTATTAACTTGTAGGCAATAAACTCTACTCACTTATGGACCCATGCACTGCAAAGTACTGTTCTGTATTCTCTCTCTTCCTTGCTTTCTGGCTTCCCCTGCCCCACTCTTTCCCTCCATCACCTATGAGTGTCTCTCAAACTTTTAGAATGCCCCTGCCTAAGGAAGGGCCCTGGAAGGCACTCTTTTAGCATGTCCAGAGCTATATGTTGTGGGTAAAAGAGAAACATTCCTTCCTACAGTATGTTTCTAAGTAGGCCTGCAAGTATAATCTCACACTCATTGATTGTGCCTGATTTGTATCTGGCATCAACCATCTTCTTTGTTACTTTAAAGCAATATTTCTCTAAACACTGTTTGCTCTGCTACCTAGCTTAAGTCCTAGGTACGAGGGAAGTAGGGGGCTATGGAGTCTTTTTCCTGGAGTAGACACCACCCCAAAATATAAAGGGACATTTTATAGGTGCAGCAGAATGACCTGCACTTTACTCTCTCCTAGACAAAATCTAGACACTCCAGTGTTTCAGAAAGAAGACAGGATACAGGATGCTAATGTGAGTGACAGTCCTGGCTACAATATGCCTTGTGAATTGCTCTCTCTTTTACTTAGTTTACTTCATAAAACAATGTGGTAGAAAATGAAGTGTTCACATTGAAAAAAGCATACTTATGAGGATTGAGGGTTACTCACTAGGGCTTAAGGTGAGGACAAAATACACACTTAACTCATCTTTTGAGAATTAAAGCATTAGAATCAGGTACTTTACACACTGTGCAGTCCTGGTTAAAGTAATTTTTCATACTTAACATGGTTTAGTTTTTCTTGCTGTTCTATTCAACAAGAATATATTGATAGTCAACAATTTACCAGAGATTATGCAATGTATGAGGCACCATGTCCTGGCCATGTAGAGGGAAGCACATTCACGTGTGTGTGTGTGTGTGTGTGTGTGTGTGTGTGTGTGTGCATGCTAAGGAGGTATAGGTACATGAAAAAACTTCCAACTACTGTGGAAGGTAATGAGTAAATCTCACAATTATCTACTTTACAGGGGGCAAAATTGAGGCTCTGTAGATTAGAGCAGGTTTTGAGAGGGTTTCTTAACTATCAACATGGTCTTTATATTTCTCTCTGAATTGGGAATCTGATGATGAAGAAAAGTAGCTGAGCTGTCCAGCTGTAGGTCTGAATTGGAATAGGTGGTGGGGGTGGACCTTTCCACAAATATCTCCAAAAGAGCTCTTAAGTGTATCACAGATGGGAACAGATGGGAGGCAATGAGTGACATGGTTGCCAGAGGGTACCTGAAGCTCTGCCACTCTATGAAATCATCATAGACTTTCTATGCCTCAAGCTTAGTAAGTCTGTACCAAGGTCATTCTGAAGGGGCTGGGAAGGGTACCTCTCCAAGTGCTGCAAAGGAAGCAGATCCTTTTTGGAGCCAGAGCTAGATCTCAGTGGTGGGCATGCTCAGTTTCAGAGAGTTAAAATTTTCATGTATAATTGTTTTTGTGTATCTGTATCTATTACATATTTCTGACCTATAAAATTAGTTTAATATTCATCTTCCTCCAACTCTGTATTTCAACCTGAAAGGCAATTTTGAAAGCTTGTCATTTATTTAGCTAATGATCATCCACTCTGATATTAGATATTCCTTAAACAATTATCAACACAGGAAACATTAGAAAGTGTGAAAGCAACCTTTTTTATTTTATTCTAAAACAACAAAATGTATTGTCACAGACAATAACAGGTTTGGTTAAGATAAAAAAATGAACACATAAGATCAACACATAGACTCATCACAGACAAAATACTATAACAACTTTATATCTTATTCTGGGCGTTTGTTTTGGAGCTGACATGTCAGGAATCCAGAAAATTCAGTCTTTGGCTTTCCAAAGAACACTTAAGATGTGTAATAAGGAAATGGCTGCTAAGGAAACTAAATGGTAGAAACTTCTCAGTGGTGTGGATTATATGCTGGGTAAGGATTCTCACTTCCTCCTTGTAATCTTAGTATTTGAGTTTATCTGGTCCCATGTTGGCCTCATTTAGTCTTCCCTAGCAATCACGACCCTTAGTACCTGAAAGGCTTGAAGGATGGACATTTCCTGCAGTCAGTTGACTTAAGTTGGATGTGTTTATTACTGGTTATTTTTGTTGACTTGTGACTTTCTTTATCACGAGAGACCAGAAGCTTGTGAACTACACTTGTCAGACTTCTTTGGCAATTGGCTGTCAGGTCTTACCTCTGAAAGATACAGTGAGAAATCTGAAGGTAGTGAGGAGAGTCGTTTTCTTTCTGCTGGGATATCCTGTCTGTCACTAGCATCAGCAGCAGTAGAGTAGGTCATCTTTGGGTTCTGCTGTTCAATCAGAGGCATGGGGTATGTGGCTTAGTGGTAGATTAGCATGTCTAATAAGCCCAAGGGCCTGGGTTCAATCCCCAGAACTGCAATATATATATATACATATATATGTGCAATATATATATATAAAACCAGAGTCTACATGACTATAAATAAAAGAATGATAATTTTTTGAAATTTAAAACACAATATGGCTTCACATTAAACACTACAAGAACTAAGCTGAGTGCACATCTTTTGTGTGATGGCCACCATATACACAGCTGGGGTTGGGTTACTGTAATTTACATTTACTATATTTTTTTTACAGCAAATTTGCTGTTGGTTATATAAGTTGAAGAAAAATTCACACTAATTTGGGTTTCATGATAAATGAGATACATACTGAGAGCTTTTTACTAATTCCTAACACATGGAAAATTCCTGACACTTTAGTTGAGTTTAGCAGCAGGGGAAGCATGATAATAAATTTATTGCTTTATAATAATTCATGGATAACTACTCTTTTTGAGAGCAACGTAGTTGAGAATGCTTCTTAATGGGCTTTTCTGGGCTCTAAAACCAGTGCAGAGCCTGTGGAAGGTAACCCTGCACCATTTCTATGCCTACTTCTGCTTTAAGAAGACCTTGAAAGTTGGTTTTGGGAGAGGTGGGCATAAAGTTTTCATTTGGCTTCTTTTTATGAAACAACTTAATTCTATTGTGACCTTTTCATGCTAAAATACTGCTCCCCTGCATGGCTTCTGAAAACACACCCTCCATCTGCATTGTATTAAAAGGAAAGACCAAGATTTTTGGGCTTCATGTTTATGGTGGCTTAATTTCTAACAGAAAGGGATGAATTTAACAAAAGATGTCTTTTAGGCAAAGCCCATTTTTCTCTATTGTTAGCTATTATAAAAATGTAAATTTCCTCATGCTGCTGTCAGTTCACTCCTACCTCTAGTCAAAGAAAACAGAGTAGAAAAATCTAACTAGCTCTGTATCTATTAAAAGAAATTGAATTTGTAATGGAAAACCTTCCTATGAAGAAAAGGAAATCAGACATGACTTGATGGGTTTACATTTTGCTCTCACAAGCCAGTTTGTGTGTTTTGGCAGTTCACTTGAATTCTGCTGAACTCTGGAGCAAAGTGAAGTTCCATGGAACAGTTTCTGAATGGAGATAAGGACATTTTATAGACAGGGCATGGCTGTAGCATCTTTACAGAAGCCTTTAACCCAGATTTGGCTTCCACATGTTATTACGGTTAAACAAAGGGTTCTTCTCTGTGATTCTTTTCTACTAAACTGAGTGGGCACTTTATAGTATAAAATGCTTTTTGAATGTTCTCACAAAATGAATGTGAAATGCAAAGAAAGAAAAATAACCCATGGAGAGTTTTCATGTTGAATTTTATCCCCTGCTACATGTAATGTTCAGTAAAGGCTGAATTCATCTAGTGTGGCTGCCAATGACAGTTCATCTTCATTGTCAGCTTGACTAAGCTTGGAGTCACCAAGGAGACACACCTCTCATTGTGCTTGTGAGAGTGTTTCTAAAGGTTTATCTAAATCGAGAACACTCATTCTAAAAACTGGAAAATACCATCCCTTTGATTGAATAAATGGGGAAAATGAGATAAACACCAGCATTTAAGTCTATTTACTTCCAGACTGCAGATACAACATGACCAGCTGCCTCACTTGCCTCCACCAGATCTAGAGCCACACTCATTACCATAGCTTTCTCAGCGTAATGGACTGCTTCCTTACACTGTGACTCAAAAGGAATCCTTCCCGCCCTAAGTTGGATCAGTTTTTGTTTTTGTTTTTTTGTCACAGCAATACAAAAGCAGGCCTTGAGAAATTGCTCATTAGGTAAAAGTACATGCTGGGCAAGGCTAGTGACCCAAATTTGATCCATGGAACCCACATAAAAGTGGAAAAATAATAAAATACTTCAATTTTTTTTCTATACCAACACATGTATATTATATCACATGTGTACTTCCTCCCCCCACCCTACCACAGCACACACATTCATGCAAACAATACTACTACTGAAAAAAAAATACCTCTGGGAAAGCATTTGACCTACTCCTGTATGTCTCTGTGTTTGCTCTCATCAGCAGTGAAATTAGAGTCCAGTGTACCCTAAGCAATTGCTCTACTATACCCCCTCAGCATTTCCCCACAGTGGGAAGAATGTTTTGAGACAGTCTAACTTTGTACTTAGCATCCTCTGCTTCAGTATCCTAGGGTTGGAATCACATGATGCACCACACCTAGCAGAAGAGCCTCTTTCCACCCCCTCACTAGTCTTTAGCTTTATCTGACATCATCCACATTTAGAGTTTAGTTCCTACCTTTCCTCTCAAAGTCCATCTACCAGATGCATACCTTTATCTACCTGTTACAAGAGAGCTCAAAATCAGGATGTATAAATTTTTACACTTCTCACAAATGTCTCTTTTAGTGATAATAATATTGTTCTCTAGGCACTCGAATTTGGAACTTTGGGTTTTGCCCTGGCTGTCTCTTTAGCCAAAGTCCAACCAGTTGTTAGAATAGAAGGCACTTGACTTTTCAAATCCTTGGGAAGTCTATAGAGTTTCAAATAGTACCATAGATACTTTTACTCCACAAAAAATGCAATGAAATTCAACATTCCGTTAACCATTTACAATTAAGATAAAATACTGTATCAAGAGAAAAAGGTTGTGCAATCAGCTGGTCTTCCCAACTAGCTAAAACATATTCTCCCAACATCCCATGCTTGCCTGAGGTTACCAACTGAGTGCAGCGTTATAGTGTCCCCTGCAGACTTAATGTTCTGGCTTGGCTGAGTCCTATGGCCCTGAGGATCCATGACATTTATTAATTTTGCTAGGATAACAAGGCAAACCCTGCCATGAAGTGACTCCAGCCAATTCTGCAGCCAACACAAAATTGTTCAACAGGGAAGGGATTAAGCTTGAGAGAAGTGGAAAAGGCAGTTAACTTTTTGTGTGACTCCTAATGAAAATGGAATGTGGAAAAAAATGAGGGACCTTATACATTTCTGAGAAGAGCCTAATGGAGTCTTTCTTATTCTTCCATAACAACCCAATTGTATGATACGTTAAAGGGAGAAATTATAGGTAAGTGGCCCATTGGCAAATATGGGATTGCTAAATGTCTAAGGATTTATTTAGTGTTAGTCAAAGACTTTTCAGAACTATATGTCATAAATCTTTCAAGTTTCTTGCACCTATTAATATCTAAGCTATTTCAAAATAAATTTATTGATGTACACGCATACACACACACATATATAATATGTCTACTTATATGCACATAATTAGATTTGCACACACATGTATATATGTCTTGCTGCACAAACAGGAAGGAGAAGATAAAATCTAGATGTGGTCACATGAACATCTATAATCCAAGAGCAGAGGGAGACAGGACAGGAGGATCACTAACATTTGCTCTGTCAGCCTAGCAGGAACAGAGAAAAACAAAAAGAAGAATAAGCAATGCAAGCTCCAGGTTCCAGGAGGGACTCTTACTCAAAGGAAGAAGGCTGAGGTCTAGGAAGATTCCTCAAGAGGTTCAAGCACTTGCTGCCAAGCCTGGTGGCCTAACTTTGATTCCTGAGACCTACACAGTGAAGGGGGAGTGACAACTGTTACAAGCTGTCCTCTGTCTGACCTTGTGTCCATATTGTGATATGTGAAGCGGTTCCATCAATAAGTAAATGTTACTAAAAATAAGAGATCAAAGCGACAAAGTGGAAAGTAATAGAGGAGGATACCTAACCTAATGCCTCCTTCTGTCCTCCATGGTATTGCTCCACCATAGAAAGATACACCCATACATAAGAGTTTTCACATGAATCCATATACTTACATGCATGCTCATGACACATATTACATAAATTGTAATAATATATAAACATGAATTTAGATTTCCTTCATTTTTATATTTTTGCATATTGTTGAAAAAGTTCTGTCATTCTTGCAGCCCAGAATTTTTGATGTTTATTAATCCTGACATGGAACAACTAAATTAATTCTTGGCCTTTATCTAGGCTTGCAACAATTTCAATGTTTATTTTCCTTGCTAGAAATTGAATTTAGCCCACCAGTACATTTCATTAAGATCAGCAGATGGTAATTGCTTTCCAGCTGAGTTGGGCTGGGCTTGAACCAATGACCTTTGTTGTAAAAATCTTCCTTTTCAATTTCTTGGTCTATGTATTTTCCAGGTTAACCTTAAAGCTGAAAGCAGCATGTCTTAATAAACACTTCCATAAGATATCTTGATTATCAAGTTGTACTGTCATATATAAATAAGTTTATAGGTAACTTTGCTAAGATAGAGATTTTGGAATAATTTTTTTATAGTAAATTTTAGGGTAGATATTATAAATGACCTCCAAGACGTTAGGTAACATTGTGGAAGGGAAGGATTCTTCTAGTCTTATTTTTTTTCATGTCTTGTTCTCTGTAAATATAAGTTTATTGTGCAAGTAACTAAGTTTTTCAAATGCAGCATGAGATAAGTTTTTATTGAGAATTTACTGAGAATTTCTGGCCACTCTTGTAATTTCAATATACTTCTAAAAATGGCTTTTAGAGAAAGCTAATGTGGTGGTGGTCTCACATTTGCTCCTTGACCCGAGCATTTCCCATGAGAATAAAGGAAAAACAAACCCAAGCTGACTTATTTTCTATGGCTTGTCAATACGGATATTAGGAGCTTGATTGATCTTCATGGGGAACAATGAGGTCATGCGTTAAAAGCTGATGAATTTCTAGACCTTGTTGTTTCAAGCATAATATAAGCCAGGCTGCATCCTTTTCCAGATGCTGCAGAATAGCTACAATTAGATGTCTCCTTGATTAAGACCTAATGATGCTGTGATAGGAAATTGTGCTTTTCCTTTAGGAAAGCACACTAGAGTGACTAAGTTGAGCAAATGCATTAAGTGACAGTGCCTTCCCACAGTGTGTGTACTTTACCTCTTTCCACCAATGCTAGGGCAGAGCTTGTGTTCTAGTATTTTTTTTTATCCAACTGAGGTCATCTTCTAGCCCCCTCTTCTTAATTTTTCCTGTGCCCCAGGACTGCTAATCCTTCATCCATGTTATCCAACCTATAGGAAGTCTTGTAAGATTCTTTTGTCCACTAATATTCAGGCAGATAGCAAATAGGTATTTCCAATACCAGCATTCTTTTAGGTTGCCAATTTATTTGTTGCTCAGATTGCTATGTAGTCTCCTAACCAAATTCTTGGTGTCCACTCCTAACTTCCATGCTCTATCCCATACACAGGAGCAGGTAGAGTATTTAAAATGTACACAAAACTCTGCCTATTTTCTAGTTCAAGTCCCAGCTAGTTTAAGATTCAGACTCTATAACCACAGGATTTATACTGAACTTTATTTTGTATTTCTTCCCTTTAGACCATGGAGACATTCTGATTCCTCCCCACCTCCATTTCTCACACCCATTTTTCTGTGCCTCCCAGATTTCTCAAACATCTAGACTTAAACTACACATATATACCTTTTTTGCTTCTCCCTACCATGAAGGATCCCACTGTACCCTCAGCCCTACCCCAATATATACTGTACAGTAATTTCTTTAAATGTCATCCTGTAATTAATTATATGGTACATTTCCCCAGAGTCCTTCTCTGAGTTCAAATTAGGCAGTCTATGACACTTTCAAACACAGCAATGAATTTTATTAACTTGTCCAGCAACTAGCACTGTGTGTTACAGTCAGTCTCTTGAGTTACCCTACCTGAATACATTGTAATCTAGCTGGTGTTTTCTATTTATTGTTTTTATTTCTCTAAAGTAATTCATATAAGTGACATAGGGACACATATCTCTTCCTCTGGATCAGCATCTAGAATTGTGAACTTGGCACATGATTAGCTCAGTAGCTGTTTGAAGACATGAGTAAACTTATAGCCATTTGCGCTAGTGATTACTTGTCAAGGCAAGAAGAATGACTTTGTTAATTTTCCTGCTGGGGTCACTTCTAATGCTGCATTTTTCACCATTATCACCCTTTACTCTCTGCCTTTGATCTGTATGGAGTCAAATCTCTGTCACTTCTAGTTAAGAGGAAGTTACTGGCCCTTTAGTTAGATTGCCTGATTTCAACTCTTAATATTTAACTGATTACACTTTTATAAAAATTATTGCTTATGAAAAGATCTTAAATTTTTCTTAACAATAGTAATTTAAAAATACTATTAAACATGTTATGACATTTATAAAATACAAAAAATACACTCAACAACACCCCAATAGTATTGTCTCTCCTTTCATAATATTTGTTTTAATTATTCATGCATGGCATACAACATGTGTGTGCAATTTTAACTGCATTTGACATAATATTTTATAAACAGTTCTATGTTACTCCCTATTCCTCATTTGTTATTGTCTATAATGGTCTATTAATTATATGCTATAATTGTATATTCAGTATCAATAAAAGAGATTATTTACAGATTTTTCCTTAACATAATATAGTTGTGAATGTTGTACAAATGATCTTTTTCTTTTAAATGATTTACTTTGGAGTAGTTCCAAGCAAGAGAATTAATGGGTTAAAAGTTTAGATTAACACACACATACACACACTCACACACACCATATACACATATAATAGTGCACATGTATTACTTTCTTTCTCAATTAAAGCTTTATACACATTTTCAATACTATAAGCTATAAATTGATCTTTTCTTGTGTAACTCATTTGCACTGGGTTTTTCTTTGCAAAATCTTGACAAACTTGGAGGTTGTATTCTTTTTCAATTCTTTTAATTGGCTGAAAATTATAGGGCTTATTGTGCTAGTTTGTGTTAATTTCTTGTCTGTATTTTTTTTCATGAGAACTTACCAAGATACCTTTGTGTCTGTTTATTTCTAGAAGTCTTAGTGGTATTACCATTTCTTTTATTGAAACTAGATTTTTTCCAACTAATATATTTTGATCATGGTTTCCCTCCCTTTACTTCTTGAGTTCTTCCCTTCCTCTCTTTCATTTGGATTCACCTTCTTTCTGTCTCTCCTTAGAAAGCAACAGGCATCCAAGGGATGATAATAAAATAAGTAAAACATAACAAAAACAGAGTAGAATAGGACAAAACATGAAGAAAAAGAGTTCAAGAAAAGTCACCAGAAACAGATATAGTTGTAGAGACCCACTCATTTGCATACTTAGCAATCCCATGAACACACAAAACTGGATATATGCATATATAATATGTCTGTATATTATATAATACATATATAGTGTTTCTGCAACATATATGCAAAGAACCTGTAGAGTAAAACTTAGAAAAAAGATAAAATTAAAAAACAAACACACACACACAAACAAACAAGTGATAACAACAACAAACTGCCCTCACACAGTTTTAGGAGACAAGAAACTTCCAAAGATGCTGTTGAGTTCATTTTCTACTGGCCATCTGCTGTCGGGCATACAGCTTTCCCTTTATAGTACTTTGTTTCCAGTTTTCTCCAAGGGAGAAAACTAAATTTTCATTTTTGAGTGATATTAATTGGAGATATATTACTTGTTAGGGATAGGGCTATGAATCTACCCCGTCTAGTGCAGACCCATGCAGGCCCTTTGTATGCCGAATGTGTGAGTTCAGATGTGCATTGATCCTGTTGTGTTTTACAGGCTTCCTTGGTGTCCTCCATTCCCTCTGCCTCTTATATTGTTTTACCCTTCTCTTCTGAGGGTTCCCTGAGACCCAATGGGAGGGATTTGATGGAGACATCTCTTTTTGAGCAAAATATTCCGAGAGTTCTTGTTCTCCACATATTGTCTGGCTGTGAGTCTCTGTATTTGTTCCCATTTGCTGCAGGATAAAGATTCTCTGATGATGACTGAACAAGGCACTAATAATGTCACTTAGGGGTTATTTTATTGATACATTTCTTTATTAGAACACTAATATTTGCTTTTTCTCTAGGTCCCTGAAGTATCTAGTCTCAGGTTCCTGGTCATCCAAGCAGCATTGATTATGGTTCTATCTCATCGAGTGGTTCCCACATCGAATCAGGTATTAGTTGGTCACTCCCACAAGCTTTGTGCCATCATTTCACTAGCATGTCTTTCAGGCAGGACACTCTGTAGATTGAAAAGCTTATTGTAGTGTTAGTGTTTACAGTTCCCCTTCTGGCATCAAGAACACTAGTCCATAGGGGTGAAAGCCATGGATAGGCACCTTCTCAATTATCCATGTTCAATGAGATGTTAGGTGTTATCTCCATCAATAGGGACTTGCTCTCAGTTTGTAGAGAGCAACCTACAGTCTTGGTATAGCCTGAGTTATGTGGGGGTTCCCATGTGATTGATCCTCTTTGTTAACAAGTCAATTAGATGTAATGTATTTCTGGTACTGGAAGCTTTATTTGGTGACAAGAGAAGACCAGCTGGAGCTCTATCTTTTTTGTGATTTGATTTAGATTACTTTTCTACATGTACATATTTTAGGACATTTCTACTTAGGATACTACCTTTCAAATGGCCCTTAATTTTATCTATCTCTTTCCAATTGCACTCTTCTCTTCTCCTTATCTCTTCTATGCATTCATAACTATTTCCCCTTCCTAGAGAGATCTACCTTTCTCTCCTTGCTCCTTACTCTATATTTAACTTTTGTGAGTCTATGAATTATAGATTGCTTATCATTGATTTATCAGGTAACATCACATACAAGCTAAAATATATCATAGCTGTGGTTCTGAGTCTAGGTTATCTCACTTTTATGGTTCCCTCATTTACTTGCAAATGTTATTTTTCAACGTCTAAGTAATATTCCCTTGTGTAAATGTATTACAAATTCTTTATTCATTCATCTCTTGAGGGACATCTATGTTGTTTATAATTTCTGACTATTGTGAATATAGAAGCAACAAACATGACTGGCAAGTGTCTCTGTGGTACGATGAATTAGCCTTTAAATATATTCTAAAGAGTAGTATAGCATAGTACCTGCACAAGTTTGCACTCTCCTGGGGTAATAAAAAGTGTTTTCCTTACTCCACATCCTTGTCATTATGAGCTGTCATTTTCTTTATTGATCATGGCTTTTCTGATGAATATAAGATGAAATCTCAGAATAATTTTGACTTGAATTATCCTGATGACTAAGAATATTGAACACTTCTTCAAGTGTTTCTTTAATTGTTTGAGTTTTTTCTTTTGAGAATTCTTTGTTTAGATCTGTACCTCACTTTTTTGGAGGGTTATTTGTTTTCTGGATATTCAGTGTTTTGAGTTCTTTGTATATTTTAGATATTAAAACTTTCTCAGATGTGAGGTTGATAAAAAGCTTTTCCCATTCTGTAACCGGATGTCATATCTAAATTATGATGTTCTTTTCTTTGCAGAAACTTCTCAGTTTTATGAGGTCCAATTTAATAATTGTTGATATTAGTGCATGTGCTATCAGTGTTCTTTCCAGAAGGTTGTCTCCTGTGCCAACGAGTTCAAGTCTATAATCCAATTCTCTTCTTTCAGATTCAGTGTATATGGTCTTATGCTGATCTCTTTGATCCATTGGAGTTGGATTTTGTGCAGGGTGATGAGTATGGTTTTATTTGGAATCATCCACATGCAACCAGCCAGTTTGAGCAGCATTGTTTGTTCAAGATGTTGTCTTTTGTTCTAAATCCCTTTGCATCCATAAAATGCCAGTGATAAAGATTTTTATTTGAGTCTTGTGACTTTCTCTCTATTCCTATATTATCAATATAATATTATATTATTTTTATATTATCTATTATATTTGACATTACACTTATAGTGCTATATTTGAGATTGGGAACATTTTAATAAAGAAAAGCTTAATAATGTCAATTGAGAAGATTCTCACTTTTTTGGTTAACATACTTTTCATAGACTCATCTGTGACAATTGTCCACTGTGGAATAATCCTTCTAGACACTGTGACAATATGTTACTTTCATTGTTAGCAAAAATCTGATTGGTAGTTAGGCAGAATTTTTAGGGCAGAGAATGCTGGGAACAAGAGTAGAAGAAACAACTTAGAAAGTTCATAGATGAGGTAAATAATCCTTGAGGCAGCACATAGATTAATAGAAATGGGTTAATTTGAGTTGTAAAATCTGGGTGGAGACAAGCCTAAGCTATTGACCAAGCATTTATAATTAATAATAAGCCTCAGTGTTATTATTTGAGGAGCAGCTGGTGGGTCAGAAAAATCTGCCTAAAATTGTCATAGCGACTTAGGATACTCATGATGGAGTAAAATTATTTAGGAGATGTGCCAAGTTCTATGTAATCATGTATTTAGATTTTTATTGCTATAAATTATTAGTTTTAGGATACTACTACTTATTCACTTTCAGAGAAGAAAAAACTGATCTATATTTATCAAGATTAGATATATGTAATGAAATACTATTATACATCTAAAAGATACACAAATTAAGAGTTTACTGTAATATTGTAGGGAGTTATTTTTTTTAAAGATCACTCTACTTTTCCATGATACTTCCTGTTGATTTAACATTGAACTTAGCTTTGTCTTCTCATCAATAATGACAATTCCATGCCTTATTATTACAATCACAGTTGAAGCACAACAGGCACTATCATCCCCCACAAAGGTTGTGTAGTTTACCATAGCTCAACAAACATTTGTTGCTGGACATTGTCATTTCTTGGGTTTCATGTGTTTCCACTCATATTAGTCTGCAGGCATATGGAAGATAATCAAATGATGATCATGTTTCTCACATCTTCCTTCCAACTGTCCACAGGGCTGAGATAAATATGCTCAATAAATATACTCTGGTTTAAAGCATATTCATTGGAAGTGAATAGGAATTCTTCCTGAAGTTGTTGAGAAAGGACTGGCCACAGGTCATGTGTGTTCCTCAGAGACATGTGGGCATCCAAATGTATGGACCAAGTTTCCTAAGAATAAAAAAAAAAAAGAAAAAAAAGAGCGACAGAGGAAGAGAGAAAGAGAGAGAGAGAGAGAGAGAGAGAGAGAGAGAGAGAGAGAGAAAGAGAGAGAGAGAGAAAGATAGAGGAGGGAGAGAAAGAGAGCATGATGGAGGTTGAAGAAAAAACCAAGTGAATAAAAAAATAGACCATTTTAAACATAGCTTTTGAATTCTGAATTCAAAGGCCAACCTATAAAAAAGATTCTGTACATATTAAATGACCAGTCTTATTACTGTAAGAATGCCTCTGCCCCTGTCACTATAACCTGATTTCCTGACAAAGAACACAGAGTCTGAAAGTCTGAGGCCTTTGGACAGAGGAAAAGTCCAATCCTAGAGGCAGACAATCTTGGGTGAATTTGGGGTCTTCTGATCCAGTTCTCTTATTGGATTGGTGAGAAAGCTGAGACAGAGCTAACACAAGTGAGGAGAAGGTCAGATAATGCAGGATGCAGGTATTCTGAATTCATATATTTTTGTAAGCACTACAAGACAGTTTTCCACTTTTTTCACAATTTCTTATTTCACAGCAGAGACTGTATAGCGAATCAAAACTCATTTTAAATCCATTGATATCACATTGTTTGAAACATTACAGCTATTAATACAGAAATATCCCAATACTATGTGTCAGACTGATTTATGAATGCCTTTTGGGGATTCCCAGGGTCAGTTGACTTTCAGCATTATGAGGCAGATAAAGCTGTGACTAATGGCTTATAAACCATAAGCAGCACATAGAACAGCTTGATAAGGTATAACCTCAGTTGGGAAGTGACTATTTAATAAAGTTCAACTATGAATAATAATTTGCTAGACTTTTACAAGTGGGAGACTGTCCAGCTACAACTGTTTAGAGCATAATTAGTTATTTCATAGGTTTAAATAAGATTGTAACAATGGTTGACATTAAGAGACCTGATTGTTTGGGTCTTACTTCTTGAAATTAGATGACTAGGATTTTCATCTTTCCAGGATAATTAACCTTTCCTCAGCTTTCAAAAAGTGTGTATTGTGTGTGTGTGTGTCCCCATTTCCCCATAGAGTTCATAAATATTGTTTTATTTATTTGGTGTCTAGTATTAATGCTGGAGATTTTCCTTTGTTAAAAAAACTGAGTTCACAAAGAACAAAAGAACTACTATTTTTTTTTTTAATAAATTGGTGGCTGTCTTTCAGCTTCTCTTTCTGGACATCAGTCAATGTTTGCGATGGTCTGGGGCATTGGAAGAGAGCATGATGCTTGGCACACAGTGCTTCAGTTTGTTCTTGGCATGAAATTCACTGCTCAGCCTTGGGAAAGTCATGTTCTTGTCCCTCTGGGCTCAGTGTTCTCATCAGCTGAGTAGCGTAGAGTGTTGACATTTCAAGGTTCTCTGATTCATTGGAGAATCTAGTTCATCCCAGGCAGGCAGGAGCCACATCCTGGATCCCTGAGCATCTCAGTGACTGTGATGCTTATTCCTGTGCCACTGTAAACTATGTGAATTAGTCTCCTCGACTCCTGACTCTCACAGGGAAGAAGGATGCAGTAGTGTGTCAAACTGATGTTTTTGGAAGCAATAGGCCACTAGTTTTACAACATATAACAGATTTGAAACTTCCTATTATTTCATGTTTTTACAGCACCTTTCTGTTATTTTGATCTGTTTAAACATGCTAATATCATTGTGTTACAGATGACTACAGTGTTCAGTATAGTAACATGCTCTTCTGGTTTGTGTCCTAGGCCATCCTTTATAACTGGAGTTATATAGCAGGCTCTATCATTCAGGTTTGAGCAAATACACTCTGCAAAGATTGCACAGTAATGAAATTGCTTACTATTGTTATTCTGAGCTTGTAGTCTCATTATTAAGCATATTCTGGTCCTTTAATTTTTTCCTTATTTCTACTTATTTGTTCTGTTTGTGTGTGCTCTATTTGCAGCAGTTGGGGTTCTCTCCTTCTTGTTTGGGTCAGGCTCAGGTTGTCAAGCTTGGCTGCAGAACCTTTATCCACTGTCCACATGGTTCTTGAGGTACCAAAGCCCTGGGAGCTCTCATTTTCTTTTCAACTTGGCAGTCCCTTGAGTTGCATGATGGAGGCAGTAATTATCTAATGTGAATACACTCTTTGTTCTTAGTTACTTATTAGTGTGCTACATTGTTCTTTAGGGAAAATTTAAGTAAAATTTATGGAACAAAATCTTTATTTTCAAATTATAATTCTTCTGCTCTTTTTCCTTTTCTCTATAAATACTCTCTCCCTCTATTTTCTCCTCTTTCTCTTTCCAGACAACCACTCTCCACTTCTCAAATTCACATTTCCTGCTATTATAGGATCTTGACCAATTCTCATGTATAGTTGCAGAAAGGTGGGGGAATTTATGGCACATTGATAGTGGCTAATTGGATTTTGGGTATTTGGTCTGGAAATGACATTTGGTAGTTACTCAGCTATTAATACTTTGAAGTATATATTTTATAAATGATAATCTTACACTAAAGCATGGTAATCAAAGAAAATAGTTTTGGTTTACAAAGTGTATTGTTGTAGATGATTTCCTGGGCCCTTTTGGGCCTGGAGGTTTGTACCTGGCTTATGGCGGCTTTTGTCCCCCAAAGAAATGAATCAGACACTTATATTAACTTCATACTGTTTGGCCCATGTCTCAAACACATTACTAGCTAGCTCTTTTATATTAATTCAACCCATTTCTTTTAATCTATCTGCCATGTGGCCCAGCCCGCGGCTCACCTGGACTCATTATATGTTTCTTCTTCAGGGGTCAGATGGAGACTGACTAACTCTACCCTCCTTCTACCTTTCTGTCCTCTGATTCTCCACCCACTTCTACGGCACACCACATAGGCTAAAACAGCTCCTTTATTTACAGCATACAGAGAACATTCCACCACAGTGTATATTGGATTTTGGGGTAGTATCACATTCCTGTAATCCCAACAACTTGGAAGATGAATATAGGACAAGAAAAATTTGGTTCTAACCTGGGCTACATAGAGAGTTCCTGTCTCAAATACATGATTGTATTCTGTTATTTGAACCTCATCTTTTAGGAACTGTGTTCAAAAGGGTCTTCATTTAATTATTTCATATCTTCTTGCTTGTATTTGTCATATGCCTTCTAGAAGCAGCTACCCTAACAAAACCAAGAGTATGAGGCAAAGTAAGGAGATTATAGACAGGAGATATGGGGAGAGGTTGGGCTAGAGAGATAGAGCCAACCAACCCAGAGACAGAGTGGTTGAGGACTGTCTTAAGCTTCTGTGGCTGTCATAGAAAAATGCCACAATCTGGGTGGCTTAAACACTGTTTGTTTTTATATAGCTATGGTGAGTGAAAAACAAGGTCAAAGTGTTGACAGGTATGTTTCTAATGGGATTTCTTTTTTTGGCCCAAGAGATGCACAGGTGCACGGAGGACGAGGAGGAGGAGGAGGAGGAGGAGGAGGAGGAGGAGGAGGAGGAGGAATCACTCTCTGCTGTTTTCTGCTTCTTGTAAAGACAGTAGTAGCTCCATTAGTAGGGGACCCATTCTTATTATCTCACTTAAATTTAATTACCCCTCTCAAGGATTCTGCCTACAGACACCAGTTGAACTGGAGCTGGCATTCAAACCATGAACCTGGAGGTATGCATCTGAAGGTACACTACAGTTTATAATAAAGATCTGAATGGTTAGTTTGGCTTCAAGATCTGCTTGTCCTTGAACAAATGGTTTCTATGATTTTTGTCCACCAGTTATAAGCTGGAGCATAGCTAGATGTGCTTCAGACATGGGAAAAACAAGAGCAGAGAATAACCCTAACCCATAGACAGACTGGACTTGGCATCCTCCAAGGAACTCAAGAAAATCTCCAAGATTGGAGAAATTCTGAATAAAATAGAAATCCCTACTAATTTCTTGATTAAAAATAAATTAGAAAGAAGAGAAGGAACCATACCAAGAGTCCATCTCCATGGAACCCCACCATGAGTCCATCTCACTGGAACCCCACCATGAGTCCATCTCCATGGAACCCCAACACAAGTCCATCTCCATGGAACCCCATCACTAGTCCATCTCCATGGAACACCACCATGAGTCCATCTCACTAGAACCCCAACACAAGTCCATCTCCATGGAACCCCACCACTAGTCCATCTCCATGGAACACCACCATGAGTCCATCTCACTAGAACCCCAACACAAGTCCATCTCCATGGACCTTCACCACAAGTCCATCTCCATGGAACCCCACCAAGAGTCCATCTCCATGGAACTCCAACACAAGTCCATCTCACTGGAACCCCAACACAAGTCCATCTCCATGGAACCCCACCATGAGCCCATCTCCATGGAACCCTATCATATAGCATCTTCATGGAACCCCACCACGAGTCCATCTCCATGGAACCCCTCCATGAGTCTATTTCCATAGCAGAAAACATCTAAAGGATCCACTCTAAAGTTAATCATGTTTTTCTCTTGAGTTCCCCAGATTTGGGACATCCGTTGATTTCAAATGATTCCTTTTCATTGGCATCAAACTTTGTGGATGACTTATCATCTAATTGGGGCTGAGTTTAGAATTTAGCAACTCATTTTAGAAGTATGTATGGAAAATTAATGTCTCCCTTGGAATTGGTGGCAGCTAATTTATATAAATCATTGTGGACCACTAGGCATATGTGTCAAGGTCTCCTATGGTCTAGATGTTAGATGCTGCTACTCAGTTTTTTGACACTTCAGAGATGAAGCAGTCAATCTGTATTTGCTGAATGTTACTTTTGATATAAACAGTAATGCTTTTGGATTTTCATCTAGATACTTAAATTAGGAGGTGAAGTATCTCTTTCTAAACAGTAAACTCAGTTTTCAAATTTGTTGCATATTCTTTTAGTGACCTTTCAAAGCAAACCTGTGTCTGATGGTTCAACATTATTCTTGGGAAACACTCTTAGAAGTAAAACTATGTTCAAGTACTGTTTCCTTAGTTCAACAAATATTTATTGAGTGTCTGCTTTGTGTCAGGCACCGTGCCTAATGCTGAAGCACCAGACAGATGAACTTCATACTCTCAGAGATTACTGAGAAGAAGACTCTCTATGTGGAAATAAACATTGGGCAAACAAATAAACCAAAGAAAGAGCTGACAGTAGTTAGTGCCATGCAACAAATTAAAACAGTGTGATGTGGAAGGTGGTCAGGGGATGTATTGATGGTGAGAACACCAGCCTTGCATAAATCAAGGCACCCAATAATCAACAAGTTTCCTCTTCTGAAGAGTGTTGTGGCTTTTCTGGAACTGAAAAGATGCAGTGGCTGGGCCACAGAAAGTGAGGGGTATGAGTGGCATAAACTGAGGTTAGTCATACAACTGGAACCCAACTTGGGAGAACTCTGGAGAAGTAGAACATTCAGATTATGATATACACACGATGGAGAACCACTCAAAGCATTTGGAGTGGAGCCAGGCCAGAGGATAGGCTTCAGACAAGTGGAAAAGACAAGCTGGAGGGAAGGATGCTTTGGACAAAGGGAGGGGTGCTGAGGACATGAAGAAAAATCACAGCTGTAACTTTGAACTCTGGGGGGATGGTGCCATCTTGACTGAGTTGAGGAAGGTCAGAAATCGAGAGGGCAGGATCAGGACCTATATTTCTTTATACAAGTTCCTTCCTATGTTTTGTTCCCAAACCTGGCATTTTATGAATTTTCATCCTTTTATATTTGAGGATGACTATTGCCATTCAACATTTCTAATTTTAAAATATTTAAACTTATTATCTAGTATCTAGTATATTATCTAGTATATGCTTTCTTTCTTACAACCTCTGGCTTTTTTCCTACACCAACATGAAGTACCAAAAGAACTACATTAAAATTATAATCTGTCTACTATTGCTTGGAGTCCTAGTCAGGGACATCTGTGGGTTCTTGAAGGTTTCCTTAGCACCCTTTTCTTTCTAAACCCACAGTGGCCCTGTCTATCAAGATAGCTATTTCTTTTTCTCTTCTTTACTACTCCTCTGTAGAGAAGGTGCCTAAACAGGCCTTCTCCTATAATCAAATAAATGACTACCTCAATTGTTATTATAGATCCATCATCCAACAATGCACAGAGACAGAAGCAGAGATCCATTGCTAAGTACCAGGTCAAGCTCCTGGTCCAGCCAAAGAGAGAGAGAGAAGAGAGATTATATGAACAAAAGGACCAGGATCATGAGGAGGAGACTCACAGAGGCAGCTGACCTGAGCTATTGGGAGCTCAATGACTCAGAAACAATCCCTGAGGAGTCTGCAGGAAAAGGAACTAAACCCTCAAAATGTAGATGACTGCCAAATGGCATGGGTAGTTTGTGGAGCCTCTTTCAGTAGGATCAGAGTATGTTCTTGGTGCATGAACTGACATTTTAGAGGCCATTCCCTACAGAGGAACACCTAACCCAGACTTAATACTGGGATGAGGGACTTGAACCTACCTCAACTGGATATGCCAGATTGAACTGACCCACCCTGGGATTCCTTGCCCTTCCTGGGAAATGAATGGGGGATGGGGTGGGAGAGGAGGCTGAGGGAGGACTGGGAGGGACTGGGAGAAGGAAAGAAAGGGGAAGCAAAGGTAGATATGGAAAAAGCTTTTTAAATAAATAAAAAAGAAATTATAATGTGAACAATGTGAAGTATATTTATTAATGTTGAGTCACTCTTTAATGTTGTCTTCCTATTCATAAATATAAACATGAAGTTTCCTTACAGGTGTTTGAATTTTTATCTTTAAATAGGCATTTATAATTTCTTTACATAGATTTTATACTTTTAATTTACTGAAGCACTTTGGTATTTGTTTCTGTTCATATATTTTCCTTCATTGGTGATGGTAGCCAAAACATAAAAAAGCAATTTTCTTTTATCATCCTGAATTCTACAATGTAGCATATTAATTTATTAATGCTATCATATATTTCTACAATTATCTTAGTTTTTCTAGCCATTCAGTTTTGTTAATGAAAGAGACATTTTAACCCCTTCTTTTCTAATGTTTATGTTATTGATTTTTTTATATTAATTGAGACTTCTGAAATGATATTGAGTAATGGTAGTGGTGGCTAATCTTAAGTTGTTCGGGTGATTCACTATCAGCAATATAAAGATGAATTTTAATAAATAATCTTGATTCTGTTTTCATAATCTATGGAGGATTGTATTAAGATGGTGTGGGTTTCATCAAATGAATTTTCAGTATTTATGAGAGATTACTTCTATTTTGCTTGGTATAGTAGATTATATTGATGATGTTTGTATGTTGTATTAATAAAATAATGTGGTTTCCAGAAGTAAGTATTTCTTGCTCAATGTACATTAATCTTTTGGTATATCACTGAATCCTATTTGATTACATGTATTAAACTTTTCTATATAGAAGCCAACTTAAAACAATTGTGAATGCAGCTAATAAAAATGAACAATGAATAAGGATATAAAAATGATTTATATTTTAAAATTTCAAATGATTTATAAATTGGACTGAGCAGACATACAGAAAACATCTTACAGCCTTCAGGCACAGGAACATATTGAAATGTGATCTATGAACATTTAGATTTTGTTCTTCTCTAAAAATTCCAAAGTTGTTAATTTACAATTTAATGGAATTTAAACAAATAATTAAGCATGATTAATTATTACTAAAAGTTATCTATCTGTAACCATTGAATAAGTTGTGAAACTAAAATTATATACTCTAAATTTTAATGAAAGCAATTTATAAAAATTAGAAATATGGACTTGAAAGCAGGTCTGTATCTTGTCATTTTTATCCTTAAGAATAGGCAAGGTATAAAACACACACATAAGAATTTTTTAAAGAATATATGTTTATAGAGTCTGACATTCTTTTATCAACTTTCATCTTCTTGTATTTCCATGCCATGCTCTAAAATCTGTCTTCACATTTCTTTCCAGACCAGTGATGTGTGTCTCAAATGGGTTTTCCTTCAATCTGTCTACTGATTACTGCAGTGGAGATCACAGGATTATTTTTTATGTTCAGAAAACATCCTTTTGTTCTATGTTTGAACCTAAGTCCAGGTGAGAAGCCATTTCAATTTTATTGTTTACTTGAACATCATCCACTCTGAGTTGGAATTCCATAGTTATGACTGATTTGTATCATCTGCTATAGACTCCAAGCCCCCAGCTCAGGACTTAATGTCGTATATCTCTTTGTATCTTCTGCTCTGTTTTGATTTAAATCTATTGTATGTTAAAGTGAAGCACTGTGGTTTGTGATACACATAGTACAGCTTTTGAGCCACTTTTCTTAGGTAGAGACAATCCCAGGTTCTTGTAAAGCAATTAACTAGGGGCTTCATGGAGTGGCAATTGTAACACAAAGACATTTGGGAAAGAGAACAGCTGTATGTTACAAGGCAAAGCCTTGTGTCCTATACAGATTGAGATGGCAGGTTATGAAGGAAAAAGGAATACAATTGACAGGGCAACAAATACTACCAGGTGAGATTTAGTTCCAGGTTGAATATTTTGTCTTGATTTTAGAGGCCAAGAAATCACCTTTGATGGTTTGGTTAGATGTTTGAAAGTCAATATTTAACAATAGTGTTTGTAGATAGGGCCTTGCAAGACTGGGAAAAATGCCCCTCCCCCAGGAAGCCAGAGAGGGGCTCTAGGGATGAAAGGCCACAGTTCACGGGCTCTGTTCTTACAGACACTGTTTTCCATGTCTTTGATCTCATTAGGAATATTTTTTATCAAGTAACAGCACAGGATAGGAATTTCTAGAAGGCTCTAATTGTTGACTGGCTGTGAGTCCAGAGGGTTTGAAGTGGTCACGTGACGTCTGCATGAGGGAATGAAGGCAAGAGTTCAAGGATGGGAATCCAGGCAAGCCTTGCTGCTTTGGCTGCCAGGGCTCCACTATGCCCTCTAGGTCCTGCGGACACTGCTTCCCTGTACATTCAGCATTGTATCTTCTCCCTAGCTTTGGGCAAATAGTTGTCTAGAACACCCGGTTCACACTCTCTTCTAGCCTCTAGTTTTGCCTTGAGCTAACTCTGACTGAGGTACTCCTGTGAGACTGGAAGGTTTCCACCAATAGGTAAGCTGATCCCCCTTGAAAGTAAATGCTTGTTTACATATTCACTTCACAGAAAAGCAAGAGAAAGGTTTCTCAGGTCGTGAGATATCGAAAAATTACCTCCATCTATTCTAATTTTCATTTGTTTTAGATGAATTATCTGTTGGCTCTTGATAGGCCATCACCAAATGTGGCATTTTCAAAATGATTGAATATGAAAATTTACAATGTTTAAATGGTTTATGGAACTCCCACAGTTCACTATAATAATATTTTCTTGAATAAGTTTTTGATAAGCTTCCAATATTTACTTTATGTGTACAATACTCAGGGTTAAGTACAAATGTAGATAAATTATTTTTAAAAATAAATTTTGTTTACAATAAACAAAAATTGTACTTTTTGGTATTTAAAAATCAGATTTACTTTGGGATAAAATAGATAATTTGTACTTTTCATATATTCTTTAAAATATTTTTCAGTTTTATATTTTGCTTTTTGATATTTTATTTCAGGTTTGTTTCGCTTTCTACAGGTGTTAGGTTGACAATAACTACATTCCCATTGCCCTTGACACCCTGACAATTGTAGTGTTCATCACTGTCTCAGTTATTCGATATGTAAATCATAATCTATATTTTTATAGGTATCTAGCTCCAATTTTGACTTGTTTTCTATTTGTGTCAATCCCACATCATTCAAATATATACTGTATATCTAGTATTTGGTAAATTAGATTCCTATCTTGTCTTTAAGTCTATTTGTTTCATTTATAAAATATGGTCCTATTTTCGAATACTTTGAAATTGGAGATAATGAAAATCTTTTATTATTAATTCTATCAGATATAGATTCAAATCCATCATTCATCACTTTTTAAAGCCTCATTTAGATGAGAGACTGGTACAAAAGAAGTGAGAAACATGGCCAGTAGAACTTCAAAGTTAAAAGGCCACCTTTTTCCTTCCTTGTTAGGAAACCCAAGCCCCAGAGAGTCTCAAGCTATCTGGAATTAACTGGTCCATAGCCATATTACTGGAAATCCATCTGACTGGAGATGCACAGCTATTCAACTGAGTGTTTCTAAATACATAATTTCAACTGAATCTTCAATATGGGTTGAGATCCCAAGTCAGAACAATGACAGTATTTTCTGACTTGATATCCACTGTCCAGGAATCTGGTTGAGATTTGTCATTATCTTTTCATTTTTCTCCTTTTAAATTAAAACATTTTAATTGGAACAAAACTGCACATATTAATGTGTCTGTGTACTGTTATAATACACTAATGTATTGTGTGATGTTTAAATTAAGCTAAATTTCAAGGTTCCTCTCAAATGTTAATCATGGTTTTATGTTAAGAACTTTTAAAATATTCCTTTTATGTATTTTAAACTATATTGTGACACTATTCCTGGGGAGATGTGAATGAAGGTGTAATCTCTCCTAAGGTCCCTAGCCACTGATAACCACCTGTCATTTTGCATTTGTCTTTCTGCTTCTGGCTCTTTTCACATAGTGCTATGATCTTTAAGCCAATCTATGTTATAGCAAATAACAAGATTCCATTTTTTGTGGTTATATAGCATTATAATACACAATAGAATTATGCATCACATTTCCTTTATGCATCAACTGATGCCATATAAATTTGTTTTTGCTTATTGAATATTGTAAATAGTTGAGAGTAAAGACACACTGACTTCATTTCCTTTTGACACATAACCAGTGATGTGTTGCATTGCATCATATGGGCATTCTGTTTTTAGTTTTTATAGGAACATATTTATTCATTTTATGATTACTGTATTGATTAAATTTCCCTGTGAATGTGAAAGAGATCTCCTTTTCCCCACATACCTGTCTGTACCTGTTACCTTTAGATTTTTAAAAAATCATTGCTAATTCTTAAAGGAATGAGATAATATCTATTCTGGTTTTGACTTGTATTCTCTGACGATTAGTGATAATGAGATTTCCTCCCTCATTTGCCAATTGATATTAGCATATTTTTGTTTTAGCCAGACTTAAGTCTGCTTCTTATTTTGAAAATTTTGTTATATGGAATTTTGATATTTTAGAGTTCCTATGTATTATTACAAACCCATATAAGATGCATCTGTTCTTTCTCATTTTATTAAAATTAATTAAATATCTTTATTTCACTATAAACCTCAGTTGCTTCTTTCATCTGTAGAATTCCTAACCCTTTTCACTTTCTGTAGGTTATTTCAGTGTTCTCCTTCATCCATTGGCTCTTCGCCTCCATCTCAGTATGCATCAGAGTCTGTCAATGGAAGCAATAGCCACACACAGACTCAAACTAAATTTAGCATTACACTAAATATTTAGTACTGAACTAAAATACTATAGATATTTCATATTTAAAGCAATTTGAAACATGAAATAAAAAGTACTATTAGATTAAAAAGACAACCATTAAAACCATAAAGTATGTTTATAAAAATATACAGATTATTTGGAAACAAAATTTGAAGTTATAGTTCAATAAACACATTAGATAAACTTAGATAAGATGTTGGTCATAGAGAAAATAAATGTGAAAATATTGTTAAAAATCACCAGGAGAATAAAGACAGGAACTGTGAGAACAATACTATGTTTAGTAGCATGAGGTGTACAGAATGTGGTATAGAATGTAAGCTAACTGCAATTTCAGAAAAATTGAAGACATTATTAAACTCATTTAAAAAGATAGAAGATAATTTACTCTTGATTACAAGAAACATATATAATAATCAAAATGTCATTTAGTAAAACTTGATTATATATAAGACAAAGATCTTCATATTTGGAAAATCTGTATTCCACAAAAATGGAAAACCTAGAAGAAATGGACAGCTTTCTGGACAGGTACCACCTACCAAAATTAAATGAAGATCAGATTAATTACCTAAACAGGCCTATAACCCTTAAGGAAATTGAAGCTGTCATTAAAATCCTCCCCAAAAATAAAAGCCCTGGTCCAGATGGTTTCAGTGCCGAATTCTACCAGACATTCAAAGAAGAATTACTACCATTACTCCACAAACTATTTCACACAGTAGAAACTGAAGGAATATTGCCAAATTCCTTGTATGAGGCCACAATTACCCTAATACCCAAGCCACTCAAAGACACAACAAAGAAGGAGAATTTCAGACCGATTTCTCTCATGAATATTGATGCGAAAATTCTCAACAAAATTTTGGCAAACCATATACAACAATGTATAAAAGATATCATCCACCACGACCAAGTAGGCTTCATACCAGAAATGCAGGGCTGGTTTAACATACGAAAAACTGTAAATGTTATCCATCATATAAACAAACTAAAGGAACAAAACCACATGATCATATCCTTAGATGCTGAAAAAGCCTTTGATAAAATCCAACACTCCATTATGATTAAAGCCCTGGAGAGATCAGGAATACAGGGAGAATATCTAAATATACTAAAGGCGATTTACAAGAAGCCGACAGCCAGTATCAAACTTAATGGAGAAAAACTCAAAGCAATCCCACTAAAATCAGTAACTAAACAAGGATGTCCTATCTCCCCTTATTTATTCAATATAATTCTTGAAGTTTTAGCTAAAGCAATAAGGGAACGAAAAGAGATTAAGGGGATACAAATTGGAAAAGAAGTGAAACTATCTCTATTTGCAGATGATATGATTGTATACATAAGTGACACACAAAATTCTTCCAAGGAACTGCTACAGCTGATAAACACCTTCAGCAAGGTAGCAGGATACAAGATTAGCTCAAAGAAATCAGTAGCCCTTCTATACACTAAAAATAGAAGAGCTGAAAAAGAAATAAGGGAAACATTACCCTTTATAATAGCTGCAAATAGTATTAAATACCTTGTAGTAACTATAACCAAAGAAGTAACAGACCTATTTGACAAAAATTTTAAATCATTGAAGAAAGAAATTGAAGAGGATATCAGAAAATGGAAAGCTCTCCCATGTTCCTGGATTGGTAGAATCAACATAGTAAAAATGGTAATTCTACCAAAGGCACTGCCCATCAAAATCTCAATACAATATTTCTTGGACCTTGAAAGAACAATGCTCAATTTCATTTGGAATAACAGGAAAGCCAGGATTGACAAAATAATTTTACATAACAAAAGAACCTCAGGAGGTATCACCATCCCTGACTTCAAGCTATACTATAGAGCTACAGTAATAAAAACAGCCTGGTACTGGCATGAAAACAGACTTGTGGACCAATGGAATAGAATTGAGGATCCAGACATTAACCCAAAAACCTATGAACACCTGATCTTTGACAAAGAGGCCCAAAACATTCAATGGAAAAAAG
>PVIH01015133.1:0-22804 GCA_004025045.1 Sigmodon hispidus
TGGAGCCGGGCTTGGTGTCGGCGGCGCTGAGGGCGGCGGCGGGGGCGGCGGGCGGCTGCTGGGTCTCGGCCTCGCTGCTCATAGTTGCGGTGATGGTGACTGGGGCCGGCGGCGACGGCTGCGGCTCCTCCCGGGGTGTGATGGTGACTAGGCCGGCGGCGGCGGTGGGGCTCTCAGGGCTCTCTGGGGTCCGCTCTCCAGCAATTCTTTTTCAATACATTTTTATTGGTACAGCAAGGACATGACAAGACAGGATGGCGATGGCATGGCATGACACAATGGTGATGGCATGGCAACACAACAATGAAGACATAGGTCTTATATACCCTATCAGGCTGGTTCACTGACAAGGCCATTAGGGCCCAGGTTGCCAGCAGACTGAGTAAACAATGAAAAGGACCTTGCAGCTCTTGACCTGCTAATGCACTTTCCCTAGAAGAGATTTTGCGAAGGCACAATGAAAAAGCATAGGTCTTATATACCCTACCAGGCGGGTTCACTGACAAGGCCATTAGGGCCCAGGTTGCCAGCAGACTGAGTAAACAATGAAAAGGACCTTGCAGCTCTTGACCTGCTAATGCACTTTCCCTAGAAGAGATTTTGCGAAGGCACAATGAAAAAGCATAGGTCTTATATACCCTACCAGGCTGGTTCACTGACAAGGCCATTAGGACCCAAGTTGCCAGCAGACTGAGTAAACAATGAAAAGGACCTTGCAGCTCTTGACCTGCTAATGCACTTTCCCTAGAAGAGATTTTGCGAAGGCTTAGCCTGCATTCCTAAACTTTTAAGTTAGGATTTTGTGTTAATGGATCCAGGAGCAAGGAGGCTTTAGGAAGCTTTCTTGGGTTAATTGGCTCCAGATAGCTCTCTTATCAGTAGGAGAGGTGACTTTATGACAAGTCAGTGAGTAATCTTATCTGTGGGTGACCTTAGATGCCAGAAAGAAGCTTCAAATGAGTCACTACTGTTTTTAGTAGCAAGAATAATCATAGGGAAGGCAGGCAGTGAGTCAGCTCTGGGCAGGGGGAACAAAGGTCTGGAAGATTTTATCTGTGTAACTGTTTTCTCACTAGGATAGGGGAATGTACATCCAAAAATTCCAAGAAAATAATAGATAGAGGGGGGCTGCCTTCACACACAGAAATCCTCTGTGGGAAGAGGTCAGCCCCTGCAAGAACAATTAGCTCCAAGATTCCTTGAGATCCTGGCTTTCCTCCCTCAGAGGCCCCTGGCTCTGGTGGGTCAGCCTTGTGGTGCCAACATTCCTATTTCATCTCTGTGGCTCCCAGCAAAAGCGTGTTATATTAGTTTATCTGTGCAAAGATGTGTTACATAGGTTTATGCTGCATTCGCTTAATTATGTAAAGGTGTATTGCTGTTTTACCCTGGGCACCTGATTTGTCTAACAAAAAGCAGAGTGGCCAAGAGCTAAGCAGTACAGGGATAGGTGGGACTGGTGGCCAGAGAGAATAAGTAGAACTAGAGTGGACACATGAGGGAGAAGAAGAGGGTGACACCTCAGGCTTAAGCAGTCAGGAAGCTGCAAGACAGACAGACAGACAGACAGACAGACATGGAGTAGAACATACAGACTGAAAGGTAAAATCCCTGAGGCAAAATTTAGATGAGGAGGAATATGTTAAATTATGTTATAAGAGCTAGTGGGACAAGCATAAGATTAGACCAAGCATTCATAACTAATAATAACAATCTGTGCTGTGATTTGGGAGCTCGCTGGCAACCATAAACTGGCTGCACAATGGTTCTCTTTGTGAGCTAGTGGAAATTATTCCTCACTGCACTTCATTTTCCTCATTTGTAAATGCTTATGAAGATCAGATCATGGGTTGGGATTTGGCCAAAAGTAAGTGTACAGTGTTTGGTGTAACGATGCACAATCCACATGCTGTGGAGGAAAACATTCTGGTCACTGTGTACAAAACTGGTTACTTCTCTGACAACTAAGCTACAAACATTCTGTGCCCCTATAACCTCCAGTTCTGCTCATCTGGGAAAGGTCACTTCATGTATGGGAACGTGTTCATGGTGCATGGTTGTGTGCAGAGGCTGAAGGACAGCCTTGATGTCATCCTCAGGAATGCCATCTGCCTCCTCTAAAACTAAGTCTCTGCTGACCTGAGTGCACTAATTAGGCTGCACAGGCAGGCCAGTGAGCTGTAGGGACTCTCTATTCCCATCTCCTTAGCACCCGGATTACATGGCTTCCAAGACAAATTTAGGACTTAATGCTGACCGACCCATTCCCCAGCCACCATTCTACCCTTGGGTATATTCCCCAAATAAATGTATATATTTAATGAAAGGAATGCACGTGGACATTCCCCAATGGAAACCATTCAAAATGAAAAGGACTATTGTTACACCTAACAGAATCTCATCAATAAAATGCTAAGTTTATGAAAAAGTAGACACAATATATTGTACAGGTCTGAAGAACACACAAATTCAAATTCAATGCCGTCCTTTCGGTGTGGCTGAACCCTTTTACTGGGGAAATAGGCAGTATGGGGTGCTTTGGAAGGCACTAGTGCTTGCTTGCTTGATCTGGGTAATAGCCCTACAGTGCAATGTGCATTGTGCTGGTGAAATGTCATGGGATACATGAGCTCTATAAATGGAGTTGGCCCTCCACTTCAGACCCAAATATGCTCGTCTCAGTCCGTCCTCTCAAAGCCCTGTCCATGGGGAGGTTGAAGCTAAGTGCACTTACAAACACTGTGCCCAGGAGGGGACTGGAGGGTGGCTCCTTGTAAGAACACTTTCTGTTCTCCCGCAGGACCTGGGCTCAATTCCTGGCACCACTCAGTGGTTCACAACTGCCTGTAACTCTAGTTCTAGGATTTCTATCACTTCTTCTGACCTCCAAGGGCTTCTCTGTATGCACACGGTATATAATATATACATAAATAAAAATAAAATTATATATGGGCCAATGAATGGCTGGGTGGATAAAGGTGCTTGTTTGAGTTTGATTTTTTCAGGACTTAGCTGGTAAAAGGTGAGAAATGATCTGCAGGTTTTAGTATGTGTACCGCACCTCCAGAATCAAAAATGTAAAATAACAGCAGCAACAAATCCCTGTGTCCTCATGAACAGCTGGAAGGCATACAACTTCCACCAGAGGCTGGTGCTGTCCATTCAATGGTACAAAATGGCTGAAGTGGGACACAGGAGCCAAAGCTCAGCCATGGTGAGTGCCTCTACCTAGCTGGGACTCTCAATCAAGCACCTGGCTTCTGCTGAGTGACTGAAAGCACCAGCTGTGATGTCAGCTACCTGCTGCCTGTACTGGTTCTTTTCTTTGGAAGCCTCTCCTGAGAGGACAGACACCTTGTTTCAGACAGCTGTCTCAAGTGAGCCTGGCTGCCTCAGTGGGGCTTCCCAAGTCACTTCTGATGGATGACTGTTCTGTGCCCAATCTGATGATATTATCTGGAAGCTGTTTGAATTTGTTCTTCTTGGAAGCCTCAGTCAAGAGGATACTCTGCTCCACCCGGGACTTTCCAGTGAGGATTCCAGCTGCCTTGATGGGCACCTCTATCCATCTTAGATGAATGCTGTAAACTCACAGTTTGATGATGTTTTGTTATCTACATGATACTTACTATCTTTCTTTTGATGTTTTATATATATATATATATAGCCATTTTATATATAAATATATTCATGGAACACTCATTCAAACTTGAAATACAGGATAAAGCCCTGAGCCCATAGTTTTCAATTTTTTTTTTTTGCATCCAAAAATAGAGTTTCCAGTTTTTGGTGGGCTTTCCACCTAGCAGTATGTTTCCATTTTCTAAAATGTATACCAATTTCCTTCATATATTGTGGGCCTCTCTGCACCTGTTATACCACAAGAAGTAGAAAAACTGCTGTGCCCATTCTTACCTCAATGAACTATTCAGTTATTTCTGTGTCAATGAACATAGACAAAGGTCTGCTTAAAGGGATACAAACATCCTTTAGCCAGTTCGAGAAAGAAGCGGGAATCACTTGGTGGGACACCTTAAACCAGAATAAGAACTCAACCTCCCTTAATACTCAGAGGTATCCCTCCCTCAGCTGTCTGCATTGCTTGCCAATAAACTTCACTTTTACTTTGTGTTGAATTGTCTTCTTGCTTTTTAGTTGTTCATCTGATGGAGGAAAGGAACCCACCTGCTAACCAGCACCACAGCTATTGTAGCTCATCCTCCATACCTTACAGAACACACAGAGCACTTAATATGTGTAGTCTTACCTACTGCTAACCTATTTATACACTAATAACAAAAGTCTACTTAACAAAAACTGTAGCTGCTGTGAAGTGTGGTCGTGTATGTCCCTGGTATCAGCAGCATAGACTGCTCTAGGTTCTAACCACACTTTGCCATTTCTGCCAGCTGCTCAAGTGACTTCAGGGCTTGACATCTCTTCCCTTCTCAGTAAAAGAGAACATAACGCATACCAAGAATTTTATCTGGGCTTGCTTAGCATATCAAAGGCCCCAAGCACCAGGAATGGGAATAAAATGAACATCAATAACAGTGATAATATGACAGGAGAAGATGGCTCACTCAGTCTGTAACTCCAGTGCCACAGACTCCTATGCTCACTTCTGGCCTCCACAAGTCCTGTATCCATGTGCACAAACTCACACTCCAATATACACAAGTAATTAAAACCAAAGTCCTTTCAAAAAAAATATATCTCTATTATTTTTGATTACGTGTAGGTGTGTGTATCTGCAAGCGGGGGTATGTGCGCTTGAGTGCAGGTGTCTGCAGAAGCCAGAGGAGTCAGTTACATACGCTAGCTCTCCGCCCTACGTTGGCTCTGGGACTCGAACTCGGTTCCTAAGCGCTGAGCCGCCTCTCCCACGGAAGCAGAAAGAAGTGGGAGCGATTCCACAGAACCTGGCATTGACCTGCACCCTCAGCTGTCTCCTCTGCTCCAGCTTTGGTGCGATCTGATTGGCTCCTCACCGTTCTGCGGTCTTTGCTTCTCTCTGCAGCCAGAGAACTGAACCACTCAACTCTACCATCTCCAGCCACTTAGAACTCTGCTCAATCGGAGAATTTATTCTTAAAACAGACTTTCTGCAGGAGCAACACAGCCCCGCCACCTAGTGGAGAACAATCTCCGCGACGCTCGAGCCGCCGCGGAGCCAGATGGCTCCGAGGGAGAGCTGCTGCGCACGCGCAGAGCCCAGGGACGCACCCTGGGGGCGGAGCCCGGGCCTCACTCTTTTTTCCCGCTCTTCCTGCTAGTCCGCCCATCGATGCTGTCAGCCCTCGGCCACACCTTAAACTACGTTTCCCAAGATGCTCTATGCGAAGGACTTCCGTTGGCGTCAGCGGAAGCCGTGACTGGCCGGGCTGCACGGAGGCCGGCTTGGTCACTATGGAGGAGATAGGCATTTTGGTGGAGAAGGTTCAGGTGCGGTGAGAATCTGGGTTTTTTAGCGCGTGCTAGACCTGAGTGGCGGTGCCTAGTGACTTCCAGGAACCCGGCTCGGGACTGGGTGGCTTCAAAGGCCTCGGTGTAGAGCTTTGAGTGGCCCCGAGGCCTGGCTGGGTAGCCGTGTTATCTGGAGGGCGGAAGAGCTCAAAAAGCAGAGCGGGAGAGGAAAGTCGTGTTAAACCCAAAGATTCTTTAAGATCGAGCGATTTCGAGGCCTGGATATATGTGCTTTGGAGTTTATCGGTTTGGGGGTTGGACCAGGTGGAGAATGGTGTAATGGGACCCTGTGGCCTGGGTATGTTCGTGGCCAAGTGGCTAGTGACTGACTGTGCCTGGGCTTTTGGACGGG
This sequence comes from Sigmodon hispidus, assembly GCA_004025045.1. Classification (NCBI taxonomy): domain Eukaryota; kingdom Metazoa; phylum Chordata; class Mammalia; order Rodentia; family Cricetidae; genus Sigmodon; species Sigmodon hispidus. The sequence continues at coordinate 5,819 of PVIH01015133.1, forward strand.
GAGGCATTATGTTAAATATTTGTGGCTTGGCTGAGTGACCTTTGGCTTTAATGTGACTTGCGAGTCTCTCATGAAAGCTTTTGAGGGAATTAAGACTCTGAATGTGCTCTGACCTTAAAAAACCAAGAGGTTTTTAAAGAGTGAATCTCTTGAGGGGACCAGGATGTTGGCATCTAGTGTGGAGTTGTAACATTTGCAATCTAGTTTAGGGGTATTATAGCGGATAGGAGGAGATGTTGGCATAACAATGAGCAGTTTCTGTATTAGAGAAATGGATATGTCAGGAACTAGAGGCAGAGTGACTCGCTGGTGAAATTGGAAGAGAGCTCTAGTTGACTTCATAAGATGATTCTATGATCTTATGAAGATTATAAGTTTTCTTTGTTTTCATCTATAGGATGAGATCCCAGCACTCTCTGTGTCCAGACCCCAGACTGGCCTGTCCTTTCTGGGCCCTGAACCTGAGGACCTGGAGGACCTGTACAGCCGCTACAAGGTGTGTTCAACCCTAACCTGGATCTTGCATAGGGTCCCCCATCACGTAACTGCCCCTACCTTCCACGCTGGTACAGCAAGGCCTACAGACACACCTTTGCTTTCTGCTTATAGAAGCTGCAGCAAGAGCTGGAGTTTCTGGAGGTACAGGAGGAGTATATCAAAGATGAACAGAAGAATCTGAAGAAAGAATTCCTCCATGCCCAGGAGGAGGTGAAGCGAATCCAGAGCATTCCACTGGTCATTGGTCAGTTTTTGGAGGCTGTGGATCAAAACACAGCCATTGTGGGCTCTACCACAGGTGAGTGGTTGGACAGGTTGAGGACGCTGGTTCTTCTGTAGGCCAGCAACTGGGAATTGTCACGTATTAAGAATAGCAAGACAGGGTGGTGTAATGGACAAGGGATTGGCTCATCCAAAAGTAGATATGTATTTTATTTCCTGAATGTTGCTTTCTGCCTCTCAATTTATGTGTGCATACATACATATAAAAGTTTCACTAGCTGGGTGATGATGCACATCTTTAATCTTAGCACTGAGGAGGCAAGGGCAGGAAGATCTCTGAGTTTAGGGCCAGCCCGGTGTGCATAGTGTATTCCAGGACTGCATAGAGAACCTGTCTCAAAAAAAAAGCCCAACCATGGTTCTTTACCCTGTGGTGTGCCTCTGATGTTTCTCTTGTAGCCTGTTTGATTTAAACAGACTTAGGTCATTCTGCGCTAAGTTAATTTCACAACCACTGCTGGAATAGGATTTGCAGTTTGAAAGCAGTGGGGGGGAGAGTTTATGAAAGGCTTTGGGCTCTGTCACATACTCAGCATGCAGTGACTGCTATCGATGAACATAAACCCATGCCCTGCCCTTACCCTGGCCTGCTTCTGGCCACTGCTCTGGGCTGAGCCATATGCTCATAAAGATGCTAGGTAAAGGTGTATGACTGCTGGGGATTGGATAGATGGGCTGTGAGGACGAAAAGAGAGAATGAGGTCCAGGATGAAGCCCGTGTCTTTGAATGTGCATGGCCCCTGAGATGGTGTGATTGGAGGGGTAGGTTTGGAGGAGGACGGTGGGTGAAGTTGAGGTTGTTGTTGGAGATGTCCAGCTTCCTAGTCAGGTCTTGCTGTGCATTATTAATGTAACCGTGGGGAGTGAATTGGAGAAGAGGGATGAAGGCTGGTAACCAGTAATTCCTGCAGAGACTCAGAATACAGGTCCAAACGAGGGTGTGCTGTGGTAGGAGAATAGAGGGGACCAGAGGAGAGATTGGTTGGATAGATTTGGGAGGCTGAGTGGAAAGTCACAGTGAGTGAGGGGCCCTGAAAGGATGGCGGGGAAGGGTCTAGTACGAGGCTTAGTCCTCTGGCTGGGAATTCAAGGACAGTGGGTATCCTTGAGACCGATCCAGAAGGAACAGGGTAGTTTAGAGAAAAATACCAGAATCGTGTTGGGACACACTGAAAGATACCCAAGTACATCCAGAAAACAGCATATGGGACACCAGAGCTGGACCTCGAGAGAACCAGGGCTGTCGAGGGACATGGGGAAGGAACAGTGTCACATCTCTGGCTCTTTTCACTTTCCCCTTTTCCTTCCTGTCCCCTTTCCAAAGGTTCTAACTATTATGTGCGCATCCTCAGTACCATTGATCGGGAACTGCTCAAGCCTAACGCCTCAGTGGCCCTGCACAAACACAGCAACGCGCTAGTGGATGTGCTGCCTCCCGAGGCCGACAGCAGCATCATGATGCTCACCTCAGGTGAGGGGGTCACCCAGGGCCATGGGAGTCCCAAGGGGACCCTGTGGGCTAAGCCGGAAGCAGCAGCTGTACTTTCCCAGCAGACCAGAAACCAGATGTGATGTACGCGGATATCGGAGGCATGGACATCCAGAAGCAGGAGGTGCGGGAGGCCGTGGAGCTCCCACTCACACACTTTGAGCTCTACAAGCAGGTGAGGAGGTGCAGGGGAGGGGAGGGAGAGGCCTCGATGGGTCTAGGGTTGGTGATGGGATTCCTTGGCTCATCTCCCCCCTCCTTTAGATTGGCATCGATCCTCCCCGAGGTGTCCTCATGTATGGCCCACCTGGCTGTGGAAAGACCATGTTGGCAAAGGCTGTGGCACATCACACGACAGGTAAGCCTCTCGTTGCCTCCCAGTGCACTCATGTGACCTGGACTCCATCTTGCCTCCTGCTTCCTCAGGTTCTGTGGGAAATGGCATAGTATAGTATCTGTAGGTTCTGGGGGTAGGTGGTGGGCTTCCTATGGGATGTGCAGTCCGGGCAGGTGATTTCACCTCATTGTGCTTCAGTTTTCTCAAAATGAAAAACAAGTGAGCCAGGTGTGGTGCCACACACCTTTAATCTCAGCACCCAGGAGGTAGAAGCAGGTGAGTTGATGTATGTTCAAGGTCAGCCTGGTCTGTATAGGAAGTCCTGGCTGGCCAATGCTAAATAGTCTCAATAAGGTAAAAAAATAAAAGTCTTGTCTGACATGCTGGCAAATATCTGTAACCCTAACTCAGGAGACTGAGGTAGTAAAATAAGAATTTGAGACTATCCTGGGCTACCCATCAAAGCAAATACACAAAAATTCCACCCTGATTCTGTAGGGTGATTACGAGGAGTCAGTGAAATGATGCAGTGTATTTCTTATGGAGGGTTCAGACTCGGTGGTTATAAACTCGATTGCTGGGCTGAAGCCAAAGGGGCAAGTGTTTAGAGAGAAGGCTGTCCACAGACTACTCTGTGGAAGCAGAGTCTATGGACACTGTCATCCGTGACAGTGTCCTGGATGTGCTGTCCATCCTGCCTGGGCCTCTCAGGAAGAGGTTCCCAGAGGAAGTGGGTGTCGAGAGAAGTTTGTCAGACAGAGGTCAAAGAGGGAATTTAGGCCAGACAATAATGTGTGCAAAGGCCTAGAGGTAGACCATAGATAGCCCTAGTCAAATTTATGCCTTTGGTTTTTCCTGCTGGGTGGCTGGCTGGGTAGGGGCTATGTTTGGCAGCACTAGGAGGTGAGGCTGAAGAGATCTTGAGGTGTCTGATTATAAATATACTAAAGCATTTTTAGTCCAAAGTAATCCAACAGCCAATCAGAAGACTTGGGTTAGGGACCCCTCTTATTAGCCTCATGCTGTGTGCTTAGGGATGGATAGTGATGGGGAGGCAGCGTTGAGATTTACTGATGAATTAGCTGTAGTCAGCAAGAGGAAATTCAAGAACAGTTCTCAGTCCCTGGCTTGGGCCACCCTGGAGTTACTGTTGACTTTCACAGGATAGAGGAATGAACTGACGTAGGGAACAGTGGATTCACTGTGAGAGACACTGAGATTTCATGACCAGGCAACATTCAGCCAGAAATGTAAAACACTGATGCATTATCCCACTTTGATTTGGGATGTGAGTGGAGATTTGGATTCATCAATGTATGTCTTTATTTAGTCGTTTCTGTGGTGTAAGCCAGGGTTTTGAAAGAATAAAAATGATAGAAAATGTGACTTCTTTATTAATAATAATAAAAAAAAGAAAAAAAGAGAAAAAAAAAAGAAAGAATAAAAATGATAATAGTGGTACTAAATAAAAATGACAGTTCTTCCTAGACGTGTGTACTGCCCTACTCTTCTTGGGAAGTTGTGTGTGTCTCACAGGAAGTAGCACTGGACCACACTGGACATTTGCTGAGTGTCTGCCATGTGCCAGGTAGCTCTGGTTCCTGAGATACTGCAACAAGCCAGTGTCTGTCCCTGGCTGGGATCCATGTCCTCAGGGGCAAGAGGGGAGATAGCTGGTTAGGGTGGGTGCTGATGGTTTAAGGTAGGAAAGATTCAAGCTGCGCTGTGGTGGCACACGCTTTTAATCCCAGTACTCGGGAGGCAGAGGCCATTTTTACTCCTTGGGAAGGAGCTAGTTGGCTGGAAACGTGATACAAACACAAAGAGGTTTTGTGGGGGCCAGGAGGGTGGAGAGGGTGGGGGGCACTGTCCTGGCAAGGAGGACAGTGAGTGCACCAGTCAGTGAGGGCTCGCCACTCTCTGGAGGGGGGGGGGTGGCCTTAGGTGAGGTCTTCTGACAGCAAAGAGGCAGACAGGGGAGATGCTTAAGGACAGTGAAAGACAGAAACTCCTGCTGTGGGAGTGCAAACTGTTCTGAGGGAGACTGCAAGGTACCTGAGCCGCGTTAAAGATCGTGGCTGGTTGATGGAGTTTGTGGTGGTGCCCATCTGTCCTTGTTTTTAGTCTTCTTCCATAATAGCTGGCCCATGGGTGGACATTTGTGTGGTGTTGGCACTGAACCCCACTTATGCCTTGTAATAAGAGTAGCTTTGGGCCTGAGGCAGGCATTGCCTGTAATGACTGGCAAAGCTCTGTCGAAAAGAAATGCCACTGCTTCCTGGCACTCAAGGACTCTGTGAGTACTACAAGCAGCTGGGGTCCTCTCCCTCACTCTACATGCCCCGGGGACAAGTCCTGGGCCTCTCGGTACAAGGGCCTCTCATCTCAAGAAGGAAGTGTGTGCAGGTTATGACGGTGCCTTGAATCACAGCAGTCTGGAGGCTGAGGCAGGCAGTTCTCTATGAATTTGAGACTAGCCTGGGGTCTACTTAGGTTATCCAAAACTACACGGTGAAACCCTGTCTTAAAAAAAACAACACTTATTTATTTATTTTAAAGATTTATTTTATTATGTATACAGTGTACAGAAGAGGGTACCAGATGTCATCATAGATGGTTGTGAGCCACCCTGTGGTTGCTGGGAACTGAACTCGGGACCTCTGTAAGAACAGTCAGTGCTCTTAACCTCTGAGCCATCTCTCTAACCCCTCTAGTCAGCTTTTCTAACTTAACCTATCCCATTTCTCTTTAGCTACATTTTGCCTTTGGGCTTTTACCTTTCTCTTTTTTTTTTTCTTTTTTTTTTTTTTAAAGCTTTATTTATTTACTTATTTATTTGCCTTGGTGTTTGCCTGGAACTGGAACTACAGACAGTTGTTAGCTGCCATGTGGGTGCTGGGAATCGAACCCGGGTCCTCTGGAAGAGCAGACAGTGCTCTTAACCGCTGAGCCATCTCTCCAGCCCCGGGCTTTTACCTTTCTTTATTCTGTAATATCTTCTTTCCTTCTTGCTCCATGGCTGGCTGTGTGGCCGCTGGCATCCTCCTCTCCTCCTTGCTCCTCCCTCTTCTCTGAGCCTAGAATTCTCCTCCTGTTCTCTCTGCCCGGCGTCCCTACCTATTTTCCTGCCTGCTGTTGACCACTCAGACTAATCAAGTGTTTTAGAGAGGCACAGTAACACATCTTCACAGAGTTAAACAAATGCAACATAAAAGAAGACAGCACATCTTTGCATCATTAAACAAATATCCAATGGCACAAATGAATGTAACAATCCTAAACTAATATTCCACAACACTGCAAATCTTGCAACAGGAGAAATACTAATTCCAGGCAAGGCAGGGCCAAAATCGTTTCTCAAGACAAACAAATATGGTTTATAGAGCGGATATAAACTTAGCCCTCTTGTCCTAACAATCTAATTTCTAATTCTGTGACCGTTTCTGTTTTGTTAACTGATTTTGTATGCACTCTGGAAGTTTGGGCCAATAGTTTTTGTTTTGTAGTTAATATCAGATCTTTTTTAAAAGTCCCCCAAATGACAATGTATGTGCTAGGTTTATGATTGGGGCTTCTCCATCACTATGAGGCAGAAGTGACTGGGTATGAGGACCCAACACCGTGCCTTACCCAGCTACTGGGGGTAGTTATTAAAAAACAAGACATCTTGAAGAATTCCCAGAGTCATAAAGCATAAGGGACTCCAGAGAACGATGGTTCCCATTCTTACCTTTGTCATTCTGCCCTCAGCTGCGTTTATCCGTGTGGTGGGCTCAGAGTTTGTACAGAAGTACCTGGGCGAGGGCCCCCGAATGGTCCGGGATGTGTTCCGCCTGGCCAAGGAGAATGCACCTGCCATCATCTTCATAGATGAAATTGATGCCATTGCCACCAAGAGATTTGATGCCCAGACAGGAGGTGAGTAGTGCCCACGTGGCCTGAGTCTTGTGCAGGCTTGTCAAAGGCCATATCCTGGACTGACCACATTCCTTACTCTCAGCTGACAGAGAGGTTCAGAGGATCCTGCTGGAGCTACTGAATCAAATGGATGGATTCGACCAGAACGTCAACGTCAAGGTTTAGGGTTCAGGACTGGCAGGGGGCGGTATGGAAAGATGGGCTGGCTTATGGGGACCAGATGTCATGATAGGAAAAGAGGATAGAGGGATGGCAGAAGTCTTAACTGCCCCCTCCCCGTGCCAGGTAATCATGGCCACAAACAGAGCAGACACCTTGGATCCGGCTTTACTGCGGCCAGGACGCCTGGACCGCAAAATCGAATTCCCACTCCCTGACCGTCGCCAGAAGAGGTTGATTTTCTCCACCATCACCAGCAAGATGAACCTCTCTGAGGAGGTAGACCTGGAAGACTGTATCCTTCAGAAGTGAGAGAAGGGACCCAGCAGAAAGTGAAGATTGGGTCCTCATCACAGTCATCACCTTTTGGGGAGTACAGGGGAAGGCCCAGGGAAGGGGGTGGCATGATCAGGACTGACCCAATCACGTGAGGAAAGGTTTCTTTAACTCAGCTGCTGCAGATGTGGCCCGGCCAGATAAGATTTCAGGAGCCGATATCAACTCCATCTGTCAGGAGGTGAGCGAGGTTCTGTGATCTGAGCAGGAGTGCTTAAAATGTCTCCCTTCCCTGGTGTTATTTTCTGCACTCTATCCTTTCCCTTGTGGCCCTAGGGACCACATGTCTCTTGTCACGGTTGTGGGGCCTGATGGTGGGGAGAGCGGTATTTGGAGTGCAGTTTTTATTCCCATCCTTTCCTAGAGTGGAATGTTGGCTGTCCGAGAGAATCGCTACATTGTCCTGGCCAAGGACTTCGAGAAAGCCTACAAGACCGTGATCAAGAAAGATGAGCAGGAACATGAGTTTTACAAGTGACCCCTCCCCACACTTCCCCCCCAGGCACCTGTCCCCAAAGCTAGTTTTCTCTTTACCCAGGATTGGTTTAGTCAATAAATGGACGTGATTGGATCTGTTTAACTTCTTAGGTGGTTACCCCTCTGGGGATATGGATCTTGAATAGGATCCACCAGGCCCTCCTTGTCTCCTGACAGATAAGCAGGCAGGGCTCCTGGCCTTGGGTGCAACTTGAGAGAAGAGCAGAGAGTGTGAGCCAGATGACTTCAGAGACTTGTTCTTAGACCCAGCTCTCATTTCTACAGGAACATCATTTGGATTTTTAGGGATTTCTGCCTTCCCTACATGGACAAAGGTCAGAGATAGAGATCCCCTCAGTCTGTTCTCCTCTGCACCTCTCAGAGAGAGCAACTGTGCATTGGGTTGCCAAATGAACAGTTGAAGCCACTGGCACATGGTGCTCTGCCTGTAAGGGGCAGGTCCCCAGATGCACTGCTCTGTGCCTGGGCATACCAAGTCTGTTAGGCATGCTACCCTGTGTGAGGACTTAGCTTCTGGGGAAGTGCACTTCCATGGGCAAATGAGACTCAATCCCCAAGTCACACAACGTAGCAAAGCTCTTCCTCCTTCCTTTATGCTTGAGGCTTTGTCCTGGTGTTTCTAGGGGTTCCATTTCTGGTTAAGCTTTGCCTACCTTCCCTGGATGTGGGGCTTCTTCCCGCTCATCTGTATGAAGAGGCTGGCTGGCTGGCTGCTCTCCTTCTATCCTGTCACTTCAGCAGCTAAGCACAGTTTAGTGTGGCTTTCAAGGAAGGCTCTGGTCTGCCTCTGCCCATTACCCTGTCTGGGTGTGTGATGTTGCGGGAATCTGAAGACTCAGTTTCCCTTACTATTAGGTTCACCTTCCACTGCAGTTACCCAGCCTGCTCCCACCCAAGTTAGGAAGCTGAGTCATGCTCCCTAGGGCCTGCCCATGTTCTGCTTGGAGAAGTTACCGTGCTGTGGTTCTCAACCTTAACACTACAGTCCTCAGTATAGTTCCCCATAGTACAATGACTCTCAGCCACAAAATTATTTTTGTTGCTACTTTATAACTAATTTTGCTAGTGTTATGAATTGTGATATAAATAACTGTTTTTCAACAGTTTTAGGAAACCACTGTGAGTCACTTAACCCCCCCCCCAAGAGGTTGTGACCTACAGATTGAGATCTACTGCTTTAGACTGTTACTGTCTTATCCCCTATAGACTGAAATACAGAGCAGTCAGGGGGTGCAGTCTGATCATAGCGCAGCCACCATCCCCTACACATGGTAAAGATTTGGGTTTTGTTTCAAAGTTGAGTATGCATTTTGAAGAATGGATGGGATCTTCCAGTAAAGAATGTGAGGGAAGGGGCTGGAGCAATGGCTGAGTGGTTAAGAGCACAGGCTGTTCTTCCAGAGGACCTAGGTTCGATTCCCAACACCCGTGACAGCTCGAAGCTAGCTCCTGTGGTCACCAGTTGTGTGCACAGTGTACAGACATACATAGAGGCAAAACACATTAAAAAATGTTTTTAAAAGTGAACATGAGGAAAAACAGTTGAAGCATATTAAAGAGAAAGAGGGATCTCTCCATAGCTCTCAGAAAGCAGAAGAGATCCCCCAGACCCCATTAAAATGAGCCAAAGAGGAGTCACCTGTCAGACAAAGGGTCACATTGAGAGTCACAGTGTGGAGATTAGCGGCTGCTTGCTCACTTGCTCACAGACCTGAGGAATCGAACCTGAGCTGAAAGGCAATGAGAAACGCATGTTCCCTTCTCAGAGGGGTCTGGAAGCAAGTTTCCAAGGTATGGGCATGGGGGTATTGCCACAAGCTTTATAGAGTATGGTTCCCATGATTGCATAGGTTGAAGGATCTGGAACTTCACATCTCATTAACGAAAACAGGCACAAGTCCCAGTGACAGGAGAGGTGTGATGTCATATGCCAGCATACCAGCACGGAGCTCTGTGTAGGGAGAGGGAATGCTGACACTGAGGGCCTGACTGTCCTTGCAGTTGTATCAGATTGTCAAAAGAGCCACGATCACATAATGGTTGACTACTATTCTGATTTTTTTTTCTATTGCTGTGGTAAAGACAATGACTAAAAGCAACTTGGGGGGAAAGAGGTGTATTGGCTTAAAGATTACAGTCCATCATCTAGGAAAGCCAGGGCAGGAACTAGCAGGGTGCTCCCCATGGCTTGTTTACTCTGCTTTCTTATACAGCCTGGGACCATCTGGCCAGAGGTGACTTGGCCCATAGTGACCCTTCCACATCAATCATCAAGGAAATGCCCTAAACCAGTCTGATGGAGGCAACTTCTCAACTGAGATTGCCTCTTCCAAGATGACACATGTTTGTGTCAAATTGACAAACTCATCACTACAGCTTCAGGCAAGCAAGCAGGACCCCTACATGAAAGCCTATCAACACCCCTCAACAGACCCTCCACCCCATAAGTCTCAACCCATTCCCCAAACCCACCTATCCCCCTAACCTCAGCTGCTTCCTGAGACACAGTCTCTAGAGAGCTTCAGCAGAAAAGGTGAGTTACCCTCCTCCAACCCAACTGGCCAGGTCAGCTAGGACAGCCCCCCCCCCGGAAAACAACACAAAATGTGCCCCCCAAATCTATCACAGCTCCAGCTGTAGCTGCTTCCTGATACACAACTTATGGAGAGCCTTATCACAAGAGTGGCTTTCTGAGACAGACTCTGAAGAGCTACTTCACAAAGCTCTAGCTGTATAGCTCAGCTGCCCCTGAGACACAAAGTCCACTGTCTCCAATTTCTCCAAGAGCACGAACTGCACAAAGAACACCTAGTAAACCAAAAACAGCTCCTGAAACACAGACAATGCTTGCACTAATCAGGAAGAGATGGGTAGATGTCAGTGCAAAAATAGTTCAACAATATAAAGAACAATATGGCACCACTAGACCCTAGTGATTCTACAACAGCAAGACCTGAATGTTCCAATATAGAAGGAGCAAAGGAAAACTACCTTTAAGCTATCTTTATAAAAATGATAGAAGCCTTTCAAGAGGAATTAAAGAATGAAAAACTCCCTTAAGGAAATAAAGGGAAAGTCAAACAAAAAATTGGAAGAAAACAATAAATCTCTAAAGAAAGACGAGAGAATCAAGAAAAAACAAATAAGTGAAGGAAACAATGCAAGACTCAAACTGAAATAGAAGCAATAAAGGCACAAATTGAGAGTGCTGGAAATGGAAAATATGTGTAAATGAACAGGGACTACAGATACAAACATAACTAATAAAATGCAAGAGATTTAAGAGAGAATCTCTGGTGTGGAAGATACTCTAGAAGACAAACATAACTAATAAAATGCAAGAGATTTAAGAGAGAATCTCTGGTGTGGAAGATACTCTAGAAGAAATAGATTATTGATCAGTCAAAGAAAACAGAACTCAAAATGTTCAGGAAATCTGGAACACCATGAAAAGATTATGCCTAAGAATAATAGGAATAGAAAAAGGAGAAGAATACCAGCTCAAAGGCACAGAAAATACATTCAAATAAATCATAAAAAAACTTTCTTAACCTAAAAAAGAAAATGCCCGTGAAGATACTTCTTGTATCTAGACTAGACCTCCCCCCCAAAATCTCACCACATTAAAATACTAAATATACAAAATAAAGAATTTTAAGAGCTGCAAAAGAAAAAGGCCAAGTAACTTATAAAGGCAGACCCATTAAAATAACACTTAATTTCTCAATGGAGACTATAAAAACTAGAAGGTCCTGAACAGATGTTATGCAGACACTAAGAAACCATGGATACCAGACTACTATCTAGCAAAACTCTCAATCACCATAGACAAATTAAACAAGATATTCCATGAAATGAAACAGATTTAAACAATACCTATTCACAAATTCAGCCCTACTGAAAACACTAGAAGGAAAACCTAAAGAAGCTAGATGCACCCATGAAGCCACAAGCAATAGATAATCCCACAGAAGAAACCCCTAAGAAGGGAAATACACACATATTGCCACCAAAAATAACAGAAATTAACAATCACTGGTCATTAATATCCCTTAATATCAATGGACTCAATTCACCTATAAAAAGACCCAGGCTAACACAATGGATACAAAAACAGGACTCATACTTCTGCTGCATACAAGAAAAACACATCAAGTTCAAAGACACATGCTGCCTCAGAGTAAAGGGTTGGGAAAAGACTTTCCAATCAAATGGACTTAAGAAACAAGCTGGGGGCTGGAGAGATGGCTCAGCAGTTAAGAGCACCCTCTGCTCTTCCAGAGGACCCGGGTTCGATTCCCAGCACCCACATGGCAGCTAACAACTGTCTGTAGTTCCAGTTCCAGGCAAACACCAAGGCAAATAAATAAATAAAGTTTAAAAAAAAAAAAGAAACAAGCTGGTGTAGCTATCCTAATATCTAACAAAATAAACTTCAAACTAAATTCAATCAAGAGAGATCAGGAAGAACATTACTTATCCATCTCAGGAAAAATCCATCAAAAGAAATCACAATCCTGAACATTTATGCCCCCAATACAAGGGCACCCACAATGTAAAAGAAAGATTGACTTACACCTCACATCGAACCCCATACACTAATAGTAGGAGAGTTCAATACCCAACTTTCACCAGTGTATAGGTCTATCATACAAAACTTAATAGAGAAATGAGGGAGCTAACAGATATTATAACTCAAATGGACTTAACAGTTATATACAGAACATTCCACCCAAACACCAAAGAATATACCTTCTTCTCAGCACCCTATGGAGCTTTCTCTAAAACTGATCACATACTTGGTCATAAAATTAAAAATAAAAATGGGAATAACCTCTTGTATCCTATCATATCACCATGGACTAAAGTTAGAGTTTAACAACACAAACCACAGAAAGCCTACAAACTCGTGGAAATTGAACATCTCTCAATTGAACCACCCCTGGGTCAAGGAACAAGTAAAGAAATTAAAGACTTCCTAGAATTCAATAAAAATAAACCCACAACATACCTAACCTAATGGGACACAATGAAAGCAGTGCTAAGAGGAAAATTCATAGCGCTAGGTGCCTACATAAAAAAATTGAAGAAATCTCACACAAGAGACTTAACAGCATAGCTGAAAGTTCTAGAACAATTAGAAGCAAACTCACCCAGAAGAAGTAGATGGCAGAAAATAATCAAACTCAGAGCTGAAATCAATAAAATTGAAACAAAAAGAACAATACAAAAAAATCAAGAAAAGGAAAAGTTGATTCTTTGAGAAAGTCAACAAGATAGACAAACCATTATCCAAACTAACTAAAAAGGCAGAGAAAAAATATTCTAATTAACGAAATCAGAAATGGGGGACATAACAACAGACATCCAGGAAATCCAGACAATCATTAGGTCATACTTCAAAAACATACTCCACAAAACTAGAAAACCTAAAAGAAATGGACAGTTTTCTGGACAGGCTCTACTCACAAAATTAAATTAAGACCATATAAATGACCTAAATAGACCTATGTCCCTTAAAAAAATGGAAGCAGTTATTAAAAGTCTCCCCCTGCCAAAAAAGGGTAGGGCCAAATGGTTTCAGTACAGAATTCTACCAGAATTTCAAAGAATAAATACCAGTACTCCTCAAATTGTTCCACACAATAGAAATAGAAGGAACATTGCCAAAGTCTTTTTATGAGGCTACAACAACCCTGATACCTAAAACATACAAAGATGTGACAAAGAAAGAGAATTTCAGACCAACATCCCTCATGTATATTATTGCAAAAATACTCAACAAAGCACTGACAAACCAAATTCAAGAACATATTTTAAAAAATCATATACCATGATCAAGTAGGCTTCATATACAGGGATGATTTAACACACATACACACAAAACTGTTCATGTCATCCATCATATAAACAACCTGAAAGAAAAAAAAATCATGTGATCATCTCATTAGATGCTGAAAAAGTCCTTGACAAAATCCAACACTCCTTCATGATAAAGGTTCTAGAGAGATCAGGGATACAGAAAAAGTATCTAAACAAAATAAAGGCAATATACAGCAATCTGACAGCCAACATCCAACTAAATGGAGAGAAACTCAAAACAATCCCACTAAAATTAGGAACAAGACAACACTGTTCTCTCTCCCCACATCTATCCAATATAGTTCTAAAAGTTTTAGCTAGAGCAATAAGACAACAAAAGGAGATTAAGGGCATACAAACTGGAAAGCAAGAAGTCAAACTATCTCTATTTGCAGATGATATGATTATGTACATAAATGACCCCCAAAATTCTACCAGGGATCTCCTACAGCTGATAAACACCTTCAGTAATGTAGCAGGGTACAAGATTCACTCAAAAAAATCAATAGCTCTCTTATACACAAGTGATAAAAGAACTGAAAAAGAAATCAGGAAAACATCACCCTTTACACTAGCTGTAAATATCTTGAGGTGACTTTAACCAAAGAGATGAAAGATCTGTATGACAAGAACTTTAAGTCATTAAAAAAGAAATTAAAGAAGATATCAGAAAATGGAAAGATCTCCCATGCTCTTGAATAGGTATGATCAACATAGTAAAAATGGCAATCTTACAAAAGCAATCTACAGATTTAATGTAACCCAATCAAAATCACAACACAATTTTTCATAGACCTCGAAAGAACAATACTTCATATGGAAGAACAAAAACCCAGAATTGCCAAAAAAAAATGTTCAATAATAGAACTTTGGAGGGCATCACTGTTGGTTTTGCATGTGAGAACAGACACACACTACCAGCTAGAGTTTATTTGGGAAGTTGCTGAGTGGGTACAAGGGAAGAGAAGCAGAAGAGAAAAGAGAATGGCATCTCCTTGTCAGAGAATGGGTGGGCACAGATTTACATAGCCACACCTAAGGGTGTGCTCTCCATACTTGGATTGTTCTGTCAGTGCAATGTTGGGTTTACCACGTTACTGCGAGCTAGGAATTCTTACAATCACCATCCCTGACATCAAGCTACACTATAGAGCTACAGTAATAAAATCAGCTTGGTACTGACATAAAAACAGACTTGTGGATCAATGGAATTGAATCAAAGACCCCGACTTTAATCCACACACCTATAAACACTTTATTTTGGAAAAAAAGATAGCATCTTCAACAAATAGTGCTGGAATAACTGGATGGTACTATGTAGAGGAATGCAAACAGATCTATATCAATTACCCTACACAAAACTCAAGTCCAAGTGAATCAAAGACCTCAATATAAACTCAGTTTCACTGAACCTGACAGGAAAAAAAATTGGGAAATAGCCTTAAACACATTAGCATGGGAGACCACTTTCTAAATATAACACCAGTAGCACAGACACTAAGAACAAAATTAAAAAATGGAAATTTCTGAAACTGAGAAACTTCTGTATGGCAAAGGACATGGTCAATAAGACAAAAATAAGACAGAATAGGAAAAGATCTTCACCAACTCTACATCTGACAGAGAACTGATCTCTAAAATATATATAGAACTCAAGAAACTAGAGGCCAAAAACCCCAAATAATCCAATTGAAAAATGTGGTTCAGGGCTAAATAGAGAATTCTCAACAGAAGGATTTCAAATGGCTGAAAGACACTGAAAGAATTGTTCAACATCCTTAGCTATCAGAGAAATGCAAATCAAAACAACTCTGAAATATCATTTTACACCTGTTGGAATGGCTAAGACAAACAAAACAAAACAAGATAATAGCCTATGTAGGAGGGGATGAAGAGCAAGGGGAACACTCCTTCTTTGCTGATGGGAATGTAAACTTGCACAGTCACTTTAGATATCAGTATGGAGGTTCCTCAGAAAACTGGGAATCAATCTACCTAATGATCCAACAATACCACTACTGGGCATACACCTAAAGGATACACATTCTTACTTCAAGGGCATTAGCTCAACTATGTTCATACCAGCAGTATTTGTAATATCCATAACTTGGAAACAATCTAGATGTCCTTCAACTGAAGAATGGATTAAAAATTTGTGATATAGAAGTGAGCAGATTCCGGCACCTGGACTACCCTTCTGGAGAGTCCTCTCTGGGAATGGGTCAAACCCTAGAGTCTGATCGCAGCTCTCCCTAGCAGACAGGAGCTAAGATTTAGCTGTGAGGGGCTCCTCCAGCCACACCTAAAAGAGGGGACCTTGCACAGCCTGGCCCCACCTCCAGGGCAAACTGCATCATCAGAAAAGGACTGAAGATTTAAAATTCAGACCCCTGTCCAGAGCAGAATCAGAGATCGAGCAAACCCCTTGCTCAGAGGAGACAGGAGACACACAAGTCCTCTTGCCACAAATGACTAGGAGCTGCCTAATCATGAACCACTGAAGCCATGGGCAGACACCAGTGCAAAAATACATATAACAATATAAAGAACAACAAAGCAACACCAGAAGAAGCTGGTGGTTCTACTACAAGACCTGAACAGAGCAATGAAGATGAAACAGAAGGAAACAACACCAAAAAAAATTAATGAAGATTATTGAAGCCTTCAAAGAAGATATAAAAAATTCCCTTTAAAAAATAGAAGAAAATACAAACAAAAAATTGGAAGAGATGAACAAAGCCTTGAAAGAAAACCAAGAAAAGGTAAACCAAAAAATGAAAGAAACATTCCAGGAACTAAAAACTGAAATAGAAGCAATTAAAAAGGCACAAAATGAGGCAAAGGTGGAAATAGAAAATCTAAAGAAAAGAGCTGGAACTACAGATACAATCATAACCAACAGAATCCAAGAGATGGAAGAGAGAATCTCTGGAGTAGAAGACTCAGTAGCAGAAATAGATACATCAGTCAAAGAAAATACTAAAGCCAAAGAAGTCATAACACAAAATGTTCAGGAAATTTGGGACACCATGAAAAGACATAACCTGAGAATAATAGGACTAGAAGAAGAAGAAGAAGAAGAAGAAGAAGAAGAAGAAGAAGAAGAAGAAGAAGACCAGCTCAAAGGCACAGATAACGTAAAATCATAGAAGAAAAAATTCCTAACTTAAAGAAGGAAATACCTATAGAGATACAAGAAGCTTGCAGAACACCAAATAGATATGACCTCCCCAAAAAAAGTCTGCTCGCCACATAATGATCAAGCCACAAAACATACAGAACACAGAAAAAAAAATTTAAAAGCTTCAAAAGAAAAAGGCCAACTTACCTATAAAGGCAGACCCATCAGAATAACACCTGACTATTCAATGGAAATGATGAAAGCAAGAAGGGCTTAGTCAGAAGTTATATAGTCACTAAAAGAGCATGACTGCCAACCTAGAATACTATACCCAGCAAAATTATCCATCACCATAGATGGAGAAAACAAGATATTTCATGACAAAGTCAGACTGAAACAATAACTATCTACCAATCTGGCCTTCCAGAAAGCATTAGAGGGTTAGGGTTAGGGTTAGAGGGGAAACTCCAACCTAAGGATCCCAGA
>PVIH01015133.1:22904-51013 GCA_004025045.1 Sigmodon hispidus
AAAAAAAAAAAAAAAAAAAAAAAAAAAAAAAAAAAAAAAAAAAAAAAAAAAAAAAAAAAAAAAAAAAAAAAAAAAAAAAAAAAAAAAAAAAAAAAAAAAAAAAAAAAAAAAAAAAAAAAAAAAAAAAAAAAAAAAAAAAAAACACTAACAAGATGGATCCAAAAACAGGAGCTATCCTTCTACTGCATACAAGAAACATACCTCAACCACGAAGACAGACACAGGCTTAGAGTAAAGGGTTGGGAAAAGATTTTCCAATAAAATGGCCCCAAGAAACAAGCTGGGGTTGCCATCCTAATATCTAACAAAGTAGACTTTAAACTAAAATCAATTAAAAGGGACCAAGATGGACATTACTTATTCATCGCAGGACAAAATGGTTTTGTCCTGCGATGGACAAGATTTCAATCCTGAATATTTATGCCCCTAATATAAGGGCACTTGTCTATGTAAAAGAAACACTACTAAAGCTCAAATTCCATATCAACTCTCATACCCTAGTAGTGGGAGACTTCAATACCCCACTTTAACTCCTGGGTAAGTCAACCAGACAGACTCAACAGAGAAATAAGGACTCTAACAGAGGTTATGATGCAGATGGATTTAATAGATATTTACAGAAGCTTCCACCCAAATGCAAAGGAATGTACATATTTCTCAGCACCTCATGGAACTTTCTCTAAAATTGACCACATAATTGATCATAAAGCAAATATCAACAGATACAAAAAAATGGAAATAATCCCTTGTAGCATATCAGACCACCAGGGCCTAAAGTTAGAGTTCAGCAACATCAAAAATCACAGAAAGCCAACCAACTCATGGAAACTAAACATCACTCAGCTGAACCACCTCTGGGTCAAGGAAGAAATTAAGGAAGAAAGTAAAGTCTTCCTAGAATTTAACGAAAATGAATCCACAATGTACCCAAAGTTGTGGGACACAATGATGGGCCTTAGCAGTTTTGGAAATATTAGTGCCATGTGACAGTCACCAGAAAAACCAGCCACAATGAAATGGAGCAGGATGAGATGTAGAAGGCAGGTTATTATATGCTGCCAAGGGTGGGGCCAAAGAGGTGATGCAAGCCTCTAGAGAAAATTTTAAAAAATTTAAATGAATCCCAATATTGAGCTTTGGATTGTTTGCAGTATTGGAGCTTGGTTTTGCCTTATAAAGATTGTGGTCATGTCCTGTTTTCTCCTTCTTGATGTAAAAAAAAAAATGGATACTTTATTTTTTATATTGTAAGAACACACAGTTGAGAGATTTTAAACTTTTTTAAAAAGAAAAATTTAGACTTTTACAGTAAATTTAAATTAGAAAGGATTTTTAAGAAATTATTTTTAAAAATATTTAATTTTATAAGGCTATGGGACATTTTAATTTTATAAAATATTTTATATTAATTTTTAAACTTAAGTAAAAGACTAAAATTAAGGCCACAGCTATGAACACCAAACACTAACCATCAGAAACTGTGATGTTTCTGTCTTATGATGCAGCAAGACAATGACCTTAGTGGTCTGGCAAAGGGCTTGGTGCAACTTCTCAACCTATGAGTCTTAACTCTTTGGAGGTTGTGCTGGATTTTTAAAAATGGCATGTGGCAGTCACAGCAAGTGAGAGATTGAGATGCCATACAGACAGCACTCACATGAAAAGTTTTATTGGGGGGGGGAAAGAGAAAGAAAATGAGAGCAGAGCAGCCTTGTGGGGCAAGAGGGGAGAGGGAGAGGGGAGGAGGGGCCTGTCTTTAATAATGGGATTTAGCACCTGTGTATAGACTGTATGCATACAGACTATTGAACTCTGGGCTGTCTAGGTATTTGCCTGAGTACTAAGTATGACATGAGAGGCCATTAGGACCTGAGATGACTAGTACAATGCCTGAGTACTGACAGCCTATGTATGGCTTTAGAATCCTGGAGGCAGCTAGAGATGCTGGAAATGCTAATAGATTGAAATACCTTTTGACAGGGATAGTCTAGGACTACCTGCATGCTAGATATTCCTTTAAGATTCATAACAGTGGCAAAATTGTAGCTGTGAGATAGCAATGGGAATAATAATTTTATGGTTGGGGGAGGTGTCACTCCAACATGTGAAACTATGTTGAAGGGCCAAAGCTTTGGGAAAATTGAAAAACACTGGTTTAGAGAATATCTCCTTGCCTAAGGTCTATTCATGCTTAAGAATGTATGTCTAGCCTCATCTTTACTTTTTTAAGCTTAAGCTATTTGATATTTTGAGTGGTATAAGAGATTGTTGTGGGGGCTGGAGAGATGGCTCAGCAGTTAAGAGCACCCTCTGCTCTTCCAGAGGACCCGGGTTCGATTCCCAGCACCCACATGGCAGCTAACAACTGTCTGTAGTTCCAGTTTCAGGCAAACAACAAGGCAAATAAATAAATAAATAAAGTTTTTTTTTTTTTAAAGAGATTGTTGTATTCTGTAATGGTGTAGTATAATAGGATTAGACCATTTCTCAGTTTCTCTGTAGACTGTGTCTATGAGTTAAAAGTTTTATTTTCATATTAAAAGTAACTTCAACTAAAAATTATTGTTTTGTAAGGCCCAATCTTAAGAGATAAAGCTATAAAGTTCTTTTCTCAAGCTCAGGGATTTAGATAAAGCCTCCATTCCCTTAGGAGCTTCTGCTTGATTAAAAAAAAAAAAAAAAAAAAAAAAAAAAAAAAAAAAAAAAAAAAAAAAAAAAAAAAAAAAAAAGGAGTCATTCTCCTTATCTCTGACAAAGAAAACTTATAGCTTTCCATTAACATGTGGCTGAGGTGCTTATTAACTTGTCAAGGGCAATGCCAGTCTCTAGACTCCCCCAGTCCACGATCACAAACCCTATCCCAGCAAGTCCTAGTCTTATGAAAGCTAATAAGCTGTTGCAAGCTGTTAAGAATTATTAGGAAAAATCTGGGGGCTGGAGAGATGGCTCAGTGGTTAAGAGCACCGTCTGCTCTTCCAGAGGACCCGGGTTCGATTCCCAGCACCCACATGGCAGCTAACAACTGTCTGTAGTTCCAGTTCCAGGCAAACACCAAGGCAAATAAATAAAGTTTTTTTTTTTTTTTTTTTTTAAAAAAAAAAAAAAAGAAAAGAAAACTCTGACTAAAGTCTTTAATGAGCATATGCTGAGAGGCATTGGATTATGGAAGGAACTGCTGAATTAAACTAGCCTATATACTTTAGGATGTCTTGGCTTCAGAATAGAAGTCAGAAAATGTGCTGCATTGGGAAAAAGGTTGTGCTTTTGTTTCCATAGGAAATTAAAAGGTATGTGTTAAGATCAAATAGACCCAGATCAATCAATAGGTAGATTTATTAGCTGAAATAGTTCTATAATATGATAGGGTACTCAACCTGTTCTATATAAAACAGAGTCGTTACTATATATCTTTAAGAAAAATTATTGTTTTTTATATAAACCACTCAGGAATCATTAGGAATAATCTGGCTATATTAAAAAAATTACAAAAATAAACGATAACTTGAGATGAATAGCTGGTTCCCACTCTCATTTCCAGGTCCCTTCTAGATAGTAACTCTGATGTCAGCAATTACAGGGCCATTGGCCCTCTTGCTTCTGCTAATTGATGTTGATTCTTGTATCCTTGATGCTTTATCTATATGATAATTCCTGTATGGTACCATTAAACTAATGGTTATTAGATTTCTTTCTTTTTTTTAAACTTTATTACTTATTTATTTGCCTTGGTGTTTGCCTGGAACTGGAACTACAGACAGTTGTTAGCTGCCATGTGGATGCTGGGAATCGAACCCGGGTCCTCTGGAAGAGCAGAGGGTGCTCTTAACCGCTGAGCCATCTCTCCAGCTCCATGGTTATTAGATTTCAATATAAACAGGTACCTACTACAGAGTAAAAGACTTGACTCAGGATACAACTTGAGGGGGGAATGTAAGAGCCAGAGTTACATTTTTAGTTATAATTAATATGCCTAAGCAATCCGTGAAGCAAAATGCCTCTGATCTGCAAGCCCTTGCCCAAGAACAGATAGTTTCTGAAATGCTGGAGGCTATTGGTTATGGGAGATAACAAACCATATGTTTTTCATTCTCCTAAACAAGTTTTCTTGATCCATCTGCACTGATGTGCTTGATCATATGTGAGTGGGAGATTCAGGAGCTGGAGGTATGCCAGGATGTATGTTTGCTCCTGATTTGACCTAATGGGAAATACAATGAATTGGGGGTTTCCTTTATTAAGCTGCTGCAAACTGTGATTCTGGGCCATTTTCCAGGAATCTGGGAATGAACCTGGCCAGAGCCCATCCACCTGCTTGCTTGCTTCAAATTTGGCTTTATACTGCACTAGTGGTCTTACTCCCAATTGATGGGATTAAGACTTCCTGTTGCCTTCTGATCAACTGTAGCAAGCATCATGTCTGCCATGTTCCCCACTATGATCCCTGTCATGATGATGATGAATGAAACCTCTGAAACTGTAAGTTTAATACAATTTTTAGTACTTTCCCACCAAGTAGTTTCAGGGGCTCAGTAACATTGTTGTTGTCCAGATGAGTTAACCCGCAAGGCAGAACAGCAGGCATCAGATTAAGGGGAGTGTGTGAGTTAAAAGTTTTGGGTAGTAGACAAGTTCCAGACCCTTGTAAGTCCTCCACTAATTTGGGCTTCCCCAGTCACAATGGGTTTTATCAGTTAAGGGGCTGGCAGTCTGGCTAGTCCCTATCACTATGTGGTATGGGGATGGAGGATCTAAGAAGAATGAGCAATCATAATTGATTTCTGGATGGGAATGATCATCTAAGTTGTGGACCTTATCAAGAGTAGAAAATAGGGATGAGGATCCCTTAGCTTCCTGGACAGTTGGAGGCAGGACTGTGGCTTCCATGTTTGTTAAGTGACGTAGTTACTTTAGAGGGCTGAGTTGGTCAGGACTTTGGTATGTGTAGAAGATAGTTGTTAGGATTTAATATTTGGGGGACCAACAAGAGGGGAAGTTTAGTCTGGATAGTAAACCTATATCATGGATCCCTTCTTGTGGTATGGAGTCTGAGTGCCCAGGTTTTCTCTGTTTCCCATAGGCCAGAATTTTTGGATGCCCTTGGAAGTAGCAACTCATAGGGAAAGCCAAATAGTCTCTTGGAAGGCCAAGATTCTGATTTTAATGTGCTCTACCCCAACACCGAGAAACCCTCTTTCCCCAGAGATAATATCATGGATAGTAAATTGATATCCCAAAGGTCTCTTCCTGTGGCATGGAGTCTGAGTATCCAGGTTTTTCCTGTGTTAAATAGGCCAAAAAATGTTTTGATGGCATTGACAGTGGAGGATAGTAAGTCATAAAGGAAGCCAAATAGCCTCTAGACGGGCCAAATATTTTTTGTTTTTAATATCCTTTTCCCTAACAGTGAGAAGCCCTATTTCTCTATAGATTATATCATGGATATGGATGGTAATAAAAGTATAATATGGAAGCCAGCCAGGGAAAAAGCCAGACACAATGCCCAGGTACTCTTGGAAGCACAAAAATAACACCACAGCCCTGCACCTGCTTTGGCAGTGTGGGAAGTAAGCAAGTAGGTAGTGGACAAATGGAAGATGAGTAGTTTGTGAGCTATGACGCGAGGTGGAACTGAAGACACAAAAGTGGTTCCTGTTCTCACTCCTTGGAAAAAGGTGAATTACACTTCCTGTCAATTGAGTCAGTGACAAACACAAGTGCTAGTGAGCCTATGCCTTGTTCCTTTGAGAAACTGACAAGCGTATGACTCACTGTGATTCCCAGAGCTGCATTCTATCCCAGGAAAAAAAAAAATAGTGCCTCTAGAATGGGGACCCACACTGACTAGATATGTTGTGCTGTGTTTACTTCTCATCATTGGCCTAATGGCTAATTTCTTCAGTTGGTTGTGATGGTGGTTAAACCATGAGACTGATGACTCTATGTTAAAACACACTTTTATTGTGCTGTGTCTAACTTTGGCCAGAGATTTACTTCCTTTGAAAGATTTGGGTTGAATAAATATAGTAGAACAGGCCCATAGGGCCAAAAAATTGGCTCAAACTAGTTGCCTAGGCATGTACATAATGTACTGCTTTATGAGCCAACCTGGAGTCAGCCTGAGGGCCTAGCAACAGCTGTTGTTCAGCGTTCCTTATTGCTTGAAATCTGCCTACCAACAGGCACTGTTCAGAGCTCCTGATCTTTAGGAATCTGCCTAGCAACAGGTGCTGTCAGATCTCCTGACCAGGCCCAGCCAATGAGAGATGGCCATGCAATATCACCATATTGTGACACAGCCTGGGTGCTGGGAGGAGGGTATATAAGGCTCTCCCCATTGCTGAGTAGATGAGTTAGTCCTTTTCTTTTTTTTTTTTTTTGAAAGGTTCTATATTTTATTACTGAACAAACTACTCCCCCAACTTAAACACGACCACGACTCCCAGTTAAAGATGTTGAACTCCATCTGACGGGATTGACTGGATGTTGAACTCCACCTGGTGGGACTGACTGACGACCATGATTCAGTATGGACTCTTGTCTTGCCATTGTGTGGATCCTCACAGACCAAGCTTTGTTCTCCTCCAGTGTCTTCTCTTGGAGTTGTACCTGATTTTGTTACCAGTTTTCTTCCGAATCCACTGAGGAATAGGATGATTTTGCTTTTGTTTCTTGGCCAGGAATCGCTTGATTCTGAAAGTCTTATGAGAAGACATGGCGAGAAGCTGAACCAAGGGTACAGAGCACGATGGCGGATGAAAGGCGAAGAAGAGTGAGTTAGTCCTTTTCAACTGACTCCTGGGTCCTATGTCATTGACCCCATGTCTTCTCACCCCCTTCCCTGAGGGAACTGGAAGGACCCAGGAATGTCTGGCACCCAAATGGGTTCTGATTATTTCCCTTTCCTCCCTGCAGTGCTAGCCAGCATCCCCACGATGGTATATTTCAGTGAGAAGGCCCTTCAGTGTGGTGTTCTTTCAGTACTGTTGGGAGGTGAGCATTGGGATCCCCCACTTCTTTCCTTCTTTTATGTTGTCTGTTCTTTCTTCTTTACAGGCACTTGTATTCACTGATGACTTGCTTTGTTTTTCTTCTCTGCTCTCCTCAGCTCTTCCTTTAGTCTCTCGATTATTTTCTTCTTGAGAAGAGCTACCTTTTTTCACTCCATTTTTGAAAAAAAAAAAAAACGTTAAATTTTCTTCTTTTTATCAGCTGCAGTTTTCTTCTTCCTTTTTGTGTCATTGTGGTGATGGGGGTAGTTAATGGCTGAGGTGCTGGAGGGCCAGATTTGAGTTTGGAGCTTAGAGACAAGATGGCAGAGGTTCTCCACAGCCTGGCTTCCTCCCCTCAATGCTTTCTGCCCTCCTGCTCACTGCCTCCTCATGCTTTGCATACAGCAGCACCAGGCCACTCTCCCACAGTTTGGGATGTTTCAAGACCCAGCTGTGATCAGAGCTGGAACCAGGATGGAGATGATGGCATGGCTGTGAAGGCAATATCAATAGCATTCCCAGAAGAGAAGACAGCAACTCAGTACTATAGGGGAACAGGTCACAGGAACAGAGGGGAGGGAGGAGGGCTTCCCCCAACCACCTCCTCTCGTGGCTCGTGGCTTACCTGTACTGCATTACATATTGCTTCTTGAGCAGCTGGGTTGAATCTCTCATGACTCTGTCCTCCTTCCCCTGTATCTATGCTTGGAATTTCCACCTGCTTCTAGGCTGCTCTGCCATAGACCAAAAACAATTCCTTTATGATGCAATGGTATTCACAGCATACAAAAAGGCATCCCACATCCAGGATGTGTAAAAATGAGGTAACAAACTATGAGCCACCTGGCAAAGTATAAATAGAAATATGGGTTAATTTAAGTGTAAGAGTTAGCTATTAACAAACGAGCTATCAGGCAAACATTTGTAACCTCTGAGTTAGTTATTTGGGATTGGGCAGTTGAAATAGAACACATTCATTTACAGGGATTTCATCTTGAGACAGTTGTGGATGATCATCCATGGGTCATCATCAGGAAAGATGGTAGTAGGATTTGTGGTGGTGGGTTTCTCAAACCAGACATGAGAGTAGCCCAGAAGTAACGCTTGGTACAAGGTCAACCAGCATTTTGTTGTTCCTTAGAGAGGGTCTTGACTACTTGGGAGTGATGTGAGTATGAGTTCTTGACCCAGAGTTAACATGTTTGCTTTTTGCCCATTAGACTAGCAGTACCTGCCACAGGTTGGCTATAGATGGGGGTATCCTGTGGCTACAGGGTCCAATAGTTTGGACAAGTATGTCACAGGATATTTTTGTGGTGCCAAATTTAGGGTAAAATGCTTTTTTGGAATGTGTTGTTCCGTGAACAGATGAAAAGGTTTTGAGGGGTCTGGAAGTGCTAGGGTTGAAGCCAAAGTCAGAGCTGTTTGGAAAGTCTGAAATGCCTATTGTTTAGACTTAGTCCAGATTAAGGATTCAGTGCCCACTTTGTGTTGGTGTACAGAGGGCTTTCTCTTTCCACAAACTTCTGGTATCCTAGCCATACCTAGTAACTTTTGAACCTGTCTCTCAGTCTTTGATGTTGGGATGTGAATGATGGCACCAGTCCGACTCTGAAATAAGCTTTTTTTTTTTTTGGCCTCCTTTCATCAAGTATCCCCTATGTACCCATTCAATGATCGGCTTCCTAAGCCATCATTGTGAGGCCCAAGTTCTATAATTCTTGCACTAGGCCCTCAGTGGCTGCTTTGTAATCTGTTTTAGTCTTAGAATCTAGGAAGAGGTCATTTATCCCAGGACACCTCTGAGAGACAGGCAAGAGGATGACACTTAGTGTCTCATCAAACAGGGTTGAAGAATTTTTAAATCCTTGGGGCAATCTGATTCAGGCAAGTAGCCCTCGGTGACCTCCCTTGGATCTGTCTTTTAAAAAGCACAGATAGGTTGACTCTCCTCTGCCAATGGGAGGCTGAAGAATGCATCTTCAGGTCCAAGACAGTGTACACCTTTTTCTTTGGAGGAATCAGACTCATGAGAGTGGATGGGTTTTGACAATAATGTAGATGGTATCAACCAACCCTCTTATTCATTTTCCTCAGGTTATAGATGAGTCTATAATCAGAGGTCCAGCATTTTTACACAGGCAGGAGAGGTATATTCCATTAACGAGCAGATACCAAGATGCCTGTTTTTCTAAGGTACACACTTTCTCTTTTTGTTTCTAGAGTTATTGGGTATTCTTTAATTTGGTTCAGAGTAGCTGAACTAGTCAATTGAACTTGGTGTTGGGCCTGTTCTGGGGACTTGGTTTCTTCCCTCACCCCTTGGAATCTTTGTTATGAATATGAAGGGCAGTCCAATTGTATCACTTGATTGAGGGCAGGAAACAGATATTCTTTTGACAGAGGACAAAAACATCAAAATTTTGCTAGGTATCTGGAGTCTAACTGCCTCATCAATAGAGAAAGTGATGGTAGTTTTCAGTTTATGCAGAAGGTCTGGTCTCTCAATTAATTTTTGTTTGTTGTTAAATACCTTTTGAGCTACTTCCATGAGCAGGGACATGTTTATACCTTTAAATCCATCTAATTTTTATAGTATTTTTCTAATTTACAGGGCCAACTGGGTGAAAAGGCAATTTTCTTAGCAGCTGTCTTTAACCCTTCTAAAAGGTACCTAGAGAAAAAGGTGTTGATCACCTTGATCAGTGTTGAGCAGATGAAAAAGTCCATTCTAGGCTGGCTGCATTGACCAGCAATGGTCCCTTTGCCCAGCCCGTAGCAGTTTCTCTGGTCTTTTAAGAAATGGTGGGTTTTCATTTTTCAATTATAAGTCATTGGTTTAAAAGAATACATAAACTATGAAAAAGGAAGAAGTGAATAGACTTGATGCAATAGGTTATTTATAGCAGGTGCAGGAGGGAGTAAAGGGATTCTATTATTCCCTCTCCGTGTGCATTCTACATTTAAGGGCTCCCCCCATCTTCGAACAGGAAACAGGGCTGCCTTAGGTATGGTTTCTAATGTTATGAAAAGGCACCATGACCATGGCAATTCTTTTTTTTTTTTTTTAAACTTTATTTATTTGCCTTGGTGTTTGCCTGGAACTGGAACTACAGACAGTTGTTAGCTGCCATATGGGTGCTGGGAATCGAACCTGGGTCCTCTGGAAGAGCAGACGGTGCTCTTAACCGCTGAGCCATCTCTCCAGCCCCGGCAATTCTTATAAAGGAAAATTTTAATTGGTGCTGGCTTATCATCATGGTGTGGAAATATGGCAGTTTGCATGCGGGCCTGGTGCTGCAGGTGCTAAAAGTTCTACATCTTTATCAACAGGCAACAGGAAGTGAACTGTCACACTGGGTATGTCTTGAGCATATATGGGACATCAAAACCAGCCTCCACAGTGACACTTCTTCCAAATAGGCCACCCCTCCTAATAGTACCAATCCTTATGGGTCCATATGGAGCCACGCCTATTCAAACCATAGCAAAGGCCTATTAGGAGCTGATGGAGTCCACTGAGGAAACATGGAAGTGTTCCGTGAGCCAGGGGGCTGAAAGAACAGGTTTTGTGATTTTCTGGGTGACTTGACTTACTTAAATGGATTTGTGTCCCCAACAACAGAGCACAGGTCTTAAGCTGAAAAAGGGATGTCACTCACCAGAAAAAATGTATGAGTCAATGCAGAGACACTGGTGAGGGTGGATGAGGTTTCATGTTTCAGAAGAGTTAAATCATCACTGGGTTATTTGACTCCAAAAGATGCCCAACTGATTTCATAGAAGGTCCACGGCTTTTCAGTGCAAGAAACAACATATCTGTCATAATTTGTAAGTCTTTCATTTTAGACCTTGGTGGCTCACTTCTGCCATTGCTGCCAGCATTGCCATAGCAACAGCAGCAGCCATTGTTCTATCCATAGCCACTCTGGGAAGGGGCCTAGAGCACAGCCATCTCCCTTATCCCATAGGAAATCATCCTAGGGGTGGCATCTAGAACGTATCATTCCCTCTTCCATTTTAGATCTGTTTCTCCAAACAGAATAGAGAAATATAGTAAAGACAGCCAGGGGTGACCACCACACATCATATACTTGAACAGACCAGTATCCATTAATTCATGGATCCTGGGACAACAGCTGCATCCAGCCATTTCTGTATCCTTAGCAGATAGTTCCTTAACAAGACTTTCCTTCAGAGGTGACAAACCAGAAGACTTTCTAATTTCTTTCCTTTGGGGTAGAGGTGTCAGACTCTCCTCAAGTCTTAGGCAGTGACTGATCAAAGGGATTCCTAGAGATCTGGAACTTATTCAGGCTGTGCACTCTATTGAACATCACATGTTCCCCACTCTGAGACACCCCACCCCCAGTGTCTTGAGGTTTAATCTTCGGGGTCTCAGTAGAACTTCCAGAAATGTTTCAAGGTATCCACCAGAGAAAATTTCTCAGAGCTGTGTTTGAGCCAATAGAAAGTTCATTAGCTTGACAATGACCACACTGGTGTTCAGGATCTTAGTGGACACCTGAGCCTTTCTCAGGGCTTAAACACTCAAACTATATCCTGGGTTGATACACTTCAGTTAAAAAGAAGAGTTTACCAGAAGCAGACCACAGAAGCCATAAATCAAGGTTAATCCATTTAGGGACTTTCCTAGGACTATGGGCTTTGATGGGTTAGGTCTTTGTTTTGGCAGGTGACTCTATGTTCTGAGTTTTATGGCATAAATGGCATTTCCATCAAAACCCTCCTTTTGGGGAGTTTCCCTTTTAGCAAGTTATATCTAATAATATAATCATTTGTTAGTTTTAAAGTTAATTTAATGGTCACACCAATTGATGAACTATCACCTCTTCTAATTATGAGGTCTTTCTTGTACAAACTGAACCTTTATCAGTGTTGATGGTATTCATAGATTTTCTTGTCCTGGGGAAACAAAAGCAAAACCTCTTATCCAACATAACACATATTCTTGTTTCCATTCTGAGCTCAGCATATCTTCAAAGAATAAAGGCTGATTTAATTCCATAGTTTTTCCTATTATCCAATGTACCTCCACAGCTGTTGTTTTTTTCTTATTAGTGTTTAGAAAATTTAAAGTAAATAAAGTATTATGTAATCTACTTCTGGGGTCTTTATTACCCCTGTTTATTTAGCATGTCCTCTGGAGTTCAATTTGATCTTTCTATAACTTCCTGCCCTGTAGAACTGTGTGGTATACCTGTAACACGTTTTATATTGTAATAAGCAACAAAACTGCTTTACTTATCCTGGAGCATTATCAGTTCTAATATGTACAGATAGATCATGATAGCTACAACTACTAGCAAATATGTGAATACAGAATCAGCCTTTTCAGAAATCAAAGTAGTTGCCCACTGAAATCCTGAGTAGGTATCAATGGTGTGTCTACACAATTAACTTTCCAAATTCTATAAAATGAAACACATTTCATTCCTTTGAGTACTCTTTGGGCTGCTTCTTGTAGGTAGTGGAGTTTGGTTGTATAAAGAACAAGTAAGTTACATGTTTCTGTTGGGAACAAAACCCTGGACTGTTTGTGTTTTTGTCTGTGTGGCCATCTCAGGCCTGCGAGAGGTGCTTGTGGCTGCATTGTAATGTCTGGGCAGTGTCCGGGGAGTTCTTTCCATCTGCCCAGCTAGGAACAAACTACCCCCGGAAGAGGACTTCCTACACTCCACAGCTTGGATTTCAGGGCCTCTGATGACAAGTGCATCTTGAACCTACCTTAGGCTACCTCCCCACTCCCCATAGGCCTATGTGGGAATCAAATAAATAGGATGTCTCTGAGCCCTTGTTCCCAAAGGGCTGGCCAAGGGCTGCCTGCTAGCCTGGCTCCATCAACCCTGCATGACCAAATGATAGTTGGTGGGCTCTGCAGGCTACTCAGGCACTCTGCTACCTCCCACACTTGTCTGTTGGCAAAGGGTGGGCCCTGTTCTGTGAATTGACTACTTGTGGAAATGTGACCAATTAGTGTGAAATGCATGTTTAGCAAGCATTAGGTACTGTATTTGAACCTATAAATGTGAATCCTCTGAAGAAAAAAAAAAAAGAACAAGTAAGACATTTCCTTATAATTTTCTTGGGTGCTATCAAGCGATGAAAAAAAAAATCTGTTTTCAAACCCTTGCTGTTGACATGGGTTTTTTTTTTTCTTTTTTATGAAACTGAGGCCCCCAGCACATAGACTAATTCCATGAGCACATTGCCAGAGTCTCATGATTGAGACAGTACCCAAAAAGAAAATGGGAGAATGAAGGACCCTGGGTTCTAAGGCTTGATCCAGGCATTCAGTTCAGGTATTCAGCAGAGCAACCCCCATGAGAACAAGGCACTAAAAGTCTAAAAGTCTGTCCCAGGAAACAGAGTGACCCAGCCCAGATAGCCGTAATCAACTCAGATAGGACATAATGGTCTGGTCGAACCTGTGATTAAAATACCAGAAGTTCCAAGCAGAATAGCGGTGACCGACACCGGTTGTAAAAGCCCCCTAACCAGCTGGTCTTAAGGCAACCCCATGATTATTGGGAGCAACCTTGTGATTTTAAAGTATGACCTTTAAAGTGACCAATCATGTGTTGCCCCAGTTGCTATAGTGATTTTATGATCTTAGCCTTTAAAAGAGATATGGGATTGCCCCTCACTTGCTACTCCCTTGCTCCGGAGGCAGGGAGGTAGCCTGTCTGCAGACATAATAAACCTCATGCTTTTTACATCAACTGGGACTGGAGTCTGGGTTCTTAGGGCCCCCCTTCCCGAGGATAGTACCCTGAGTCTGGGGACTATCACTATCAATAGTTGATCAATTTCATAATCACTTTGTGCTTGAGGGCCTGAAAGTCCTGTATAAGGTTAGATGTGTATTATATATAGGGGATGGTTCCTTCTCTTAATTATTTATTGGAAATGAATAAATAACAAAGTTAAAATGTCACATCTACAGCTTTTTTGATTTTGAAAAAGGGTCTCTGCAAATCAAAGCTGGACTTGACTTTTACTATGTAGCTAGGCTTTCCTCCAACTCTTGATCCTCTTGTCTCAGCTTTCCAATTACTGAAATTCATTCATGAAGTGCCATGCCCAGTGCTTTTTAGCATATTCTTAGTGGCATACCACAAATATCCACGTATACAAAAAAACTGGGTCAATGCTGTAAACTGTTAACAATTTTGAGGCTAGGTAAGGATACAGAATTATTTTATTGACTTTCAAATTCTCCATATGTATAAAATAATTTCATACATATATTTATAAGTAGCTTCACTTTGGCTATTTTTAATGTGTCATGCCAAACCTACCAGAGAACACCACTCAGTCTATAAGCAATTTAAAGTTCTTATTCCAGTTGGCTGGGACTGCACTCAGGTATTCGGGACCTAAGTGTAGCCTCAAGCATTTAGAGCAAGGGACTATTAAAAGTTCAAGCCACTGTTATCGTTCTTGCTCAGCAGCCTAGGGAGAGCCTTTGCTCAAGCAGGCAATTTACCAGAAGCCAAGATAAGTGGTTAGTTGGAGGGGGATGTTTGTACACAAAGACAGTTCAGGAGCCATGGTATATTAGGAACTTTTTGACCTCAGGTTCCTAGAATAGAGTTGGGTGATTGTTCCTCAAGATTCTCATTAGAAGTCAAATTCTAGTCAAGCCTGAAATAGCCTCAGGAAGAATAGAAGTTGGAGGAGACTCTGTACTGTTTTGCCCTGTCACAAGTGTTAGTTTATCTTAATGTCTGGGCGGAGAGAATAAATTAAGGGCTTACATTTTGAATATTATGAGTTTAACCCTTATAAAAAGTATTTATTTATCAACAGGCGCGGTTCTTAACATCGCCACACAAAAACTTAAGAAATGGATTTTCAATGAAAATCCTTTCAAGTGCTTCTCATCTGATTGTATCCAGCATGAAGTTATTGAAAATTTAATAGTAGATGAATGCATGAGGATTTTCCAAACTACCTGCAATACAATTTGGTATTCATATCAGTTACAGTAATTCTTAAAAAACAAGAAAGGGAAAACAACATAAAGGGTATTTTAAAGAACACAGGCAGCATGGAGCAAACACTCAAAGATTTTATTACCTATTATAACCCTGTTCTCATAACTTTGGCTTGCACTGTGCTGGTGATTAACAAATTATCCAAAAGAAAAAAGAAAAGAAACTAAACAGTCTAATGTCACAGTATCAGTGGAATGAAAAGGGAGAAAAAGGTTCTTTCTTCCAATAACCACTCTCCCTAAGTTGACTGTGCCCAGTAAGTAGTATTTGAGAACTTGTTTATAGAATCAATAAGATGAGAATAAATCAAGAACATAATGGCTATTTATTATTTAAATAAATAATAAATGGCTTACTATTTCTGACATTCATAAACATTCTCAACAGAGTATCACCCATGAACAACAAGCTTCTCAATTCTCATTCATAGAAGATGTAATGGCTGCTTTTGTGTCAACTTGACACAAGCTGGAAGGCATTCTCTCAATTACAGTGAAATGGGAAGAATCCTGTTGTGAAATATTATTTTAACTAAGCAAAGATGTGTTACATTTGTTTATACAGGGGAATATTACTTTAACTGTATAAATGTGAGTTACATGTTTGTGCTGCATTTATTTAACAATGTAAGAATGTGTTATGTAAAGATGTGCTGCATCTGTTTCACCTTGCCCATCTAAGGCACCTAACTGGTCTAATTAAAAAGCTGAACAGCTAATAACTAAGCAGGAGGACAGGCAGGGCTGGCACCCACAGAGATTAAGTAGAAGAAATCTTGGCTCCAGAGAACAGAGGAAACAAGAGGAAGAGGAAGGAGGGGCACACCCAGGGCATGAAGACAGGCAGCCTCCAGACAGGCAGACACGGAGACAGCAGGAAAGCAAGATATAAAGTAAAAAAGGTAAAAATCCTCAAGACAAAACAGAAATAGGTCAAGTTATAAGAGCTAAGAAGAAAGGAAAAGCACAGGGAGAGAATTCAAAACTATTGAGTCTGTGTCATGATTTGGGAGCTGGTTGGTAAAGAAAAAGAAAAGGCCTGCTTCAGGGCATGCCTAACAAACCAGTAAGCAGCACCCCTCCATGACCTCTGCATCAGCTCCTGCCTCCAGGATCCTGTTTAGTTCTGTAATGACTTCCTTGAAGGACAAACAGCAATATAGCAGTGTAAGCCAAGTAAACCCTTTCCTTCCCGACTTGCTTTTTGGTCTTGTTTTACTGTCGCAATAGAAACCCTAACTAAGACAAAGCGTTTCTTGGCATAAAAAGTATATTAATACTCTGATGTTGATCAAATTAAAATTCTTCCCAAATTCTTTTCAGCCAGTCTTGCCAAAATGAGCTGAAGTTCACTAAAATTTTCATACAAAGGCTTATCCATTTTCTGATGTTGTGTGAGCTCACCAATTACAATAAATGCTCCCACACATTCTTTACATTCATGAGGTTTCAGACTTCTATGAACTCTATAAAGAGCTTTAAGATGGCTAATTCTAAAAGTGTCCCTGCATTCCTTGCCTTCATAGGGCTTCACCAAGAATGGATTCTTTTATGTTGAAAAGGGTCTAAGCTCCAATTAAAAGCATTTTCTCATTCTTTTTCTGATAGAGTGCCATAGCTGTATAAATTCTCCATTATTCAGTGAAGGCTGAACTAAATCTAAACATTTCCTCATTT
Organism: Sigmodon hispidus; assembly: GCA_004025045.1. Classification (NCBI taxonomy): domain Eukaryota; kingdom Metazoa; phylum Chordata; class Mammalia; order Rodentia; family Cricetidae; genus Sigmodon; species Sigmodon hispidus. Next base: position 39,591 of record PVIH01015133.1, read on the forward strand.
TTTTTATATTCAATATGATTTCTCACCAGTATGAATTCTCTGATATACAGCTAGCTTAGCATTATTGCTAAAGGACATTCCATATTACTTACCTCCATAAGGCTTCTTTTCACAAACTTTAGTGTTTCAAACCAAGTTTGATTTCTAACTTGGCCTTCCCATAGTCTTAAAATTAGTAAAGTTTCTCACCAGTGTGAATTCTTTGATGTACTTTAAGGTCTCTACCACAAGTAAAGCACTTCCCACATTCTTTACATTCATAAGGATTCTTGCCAGTATGAATTCTATAATGTCCCAAAAATTGGTAATGATATTGAAAGGCTTCCCCACATTCCTTACATTTAAAGGGCTTCTCACCAGTGTGGATTCGCTCATGAATTCTAAGGAATGTAGCACGAACAAAGCCCTTTCCACATTCCTTACACTGATAGGGTTTCACATCAGTATGAATTTTCTGATGTTGATTGAGTAGGGACTTAAGTCTGAAGGTTGACCCACACTGGTCACATTCAAATGACTTCTCTCCAGTATGAATGCTCTTGTGCCGAGTGAGCTGTGCCAGAACAATGAAGGCCTTCCCACATTCCTTGCACTGAAAGGGTCTTTCACCAGAATGAATTTTTTGATGTTGTTTGAGGTTTGAGCGATGATTAAAGGCTTTCCCACATTCATTACATTTATATGGTTTGACACCAGCATGAATAATTCTATGATTAACAAGACTGGAGCCATGCTTGAAGGACTTCCCACATTCCTTGCAAGCAAATTGTTTCCGGTTTGTATGAGTGCTTTTATGGTAATTAAGCTGGCTGTAAAGATGAAAAGCCTTTCCACATTCTTTACATTCAAAAGGTCTCTCACCACTATGTAATCTCTGATGTCGTATGAGATGTATATTAAGTCTAAAGACTTTCCCACATTCCTTACAATCAAAGGGTTTCTTTCCAGTGTGAATACTCTCATGCTCAGTAAAACTAGAGCGACGACGAAAGGATTTCCCACATTCTTTGCACTGATAGGGCTTCACATCAGTATGAGTTCTCTGATGCTCATTCAGTTGGTCCTTACGTCTGAAGGCTGACCCACACAGCTTACACTTGAAAGGTTTCTCATTAGTGTGAGTTCTCTTATGAGCAGAAAGGTATGACTGAAGCCTAAAAACCTTCCCACATACTTTACACTCAAAGGGTTTCTCACCAGTATGAATAGTCTGGTGCCGCAAAAGGAATGAACCATAACTGAATATCTTCCCACACTCCTTACATTCAAATGATTTCTCTCTACTATGAATGTTCTGATGCCGAGTGAGCTGTGCCAGAAAAGTAAAGGCCTTTCCACATTGCTTACACTGAAAGGGTCTCTCACCAGAATGAATCTTCTGATGTTGTGTAACATATGAGCGACGTTTAAAGGCTTTCCCACACTCATCACATTCATATGGTTTCACACCAACATGAATACTCCTATGTTCAACAAGGTGGGAGACTCGCTTGAAGGATTTCCCACATTCCTCACATTCAAATGGTTTTATACCTGTATGAATGGTTTTGTGGTACTTAAGAAGAGTGGAAAGATGAAAAGCCTTTCCACATTCATCACATTTAAAAGGTCTCTTAACACTGTGAAATTTCTGATGTCTTGTAAGTTGCTGGTGGAGTCTGAAGGCCTTCCCACAATCCTTACATTCAGAGGGTTTCTTTCCAGTATGAATAGCCTGATGTTGAACAAGAGTTGAACTACAACCAAAGTACTCACCACACTCTTTACATTCATATGCTCTTTCTATATTGTGAGTAAGATTCTTAAAGGTGTAAGCAGAGAGGTTTTCCTTGTTACTAGTCCTTTGAGCAGCATCTCCATCTTCATAATCCTGTAGTCTCTTGAACGTATTAGAGTCGGGGCCATTACTAAAACTGGAGCCCTGGATGTCAAAAGTTTTCCTTGTATACTTTATGCTCTGTTTGGGTAAATTTACATGATAAGTATGATTGTCTGAAGATATTTTTTCAGTTTTATAACATGACTCCAAATCTGAAAGAAAAAGAAAAAAATTATTTTCCTGTAACACACGTACAAACAAAAATCCATTCAATCAATGGCCTGACTCTAATGCATTTTCAGAAAAACTGAACAGGAGCAAGGAGAGCAACAATAATAAACGTTTATGTAAGAGTACTCTTTACAGTTTAACAGGTAGAAAATGGAAAGGCATATGTGTTTAACAAGACTAAAACAACCTGAACTGAAATAATATTTGCTTTTTTCATACTACTTGAAATACAAACCCTTTGGTGAAGGTTTTTAAACCAAATCATGAGAAAGAAAAAAAAATCTATGCCACACAAATACTTAATATGTGTCACACTTTAAGAAAACTGGCCTGGAATTGGAATCCTAAAAAACAAAAAAGGGTAAAAAAAAAAAAAAAATCTATAGTGATAAAAGTACACTATTATAATCCCATCAACAAAGAGTCAGAGTTAACAAGGTCCTGAGTTCTAAGCCAGCTTGGACTAGATAATGAGACTGTCTAAAAATAAATAATCTAAAAAGAAAGCAAGAAAAAAAGAAGATATCTGATAATGGTGCACTGCAGAATAATAATTTACACTGTGTGAATATATGTTACTGTGATTGTTTTAATAAATTAAGCTGACTGGCCAATAGCTGGACAGGGAAAGGTTAGACAGGAGAACCAGACTATGAGAATTCTGGTAAGAAAGGTAGAATCAGAGTAGTCACCAGCCAGAAACAGAGGAAACAGAACATGTACAAAATGAGGTAATAAGTCATGAGCTATGTGGTAGAACTTGGACAAAATATATGGGTTAATTTAAGTTGTAAGATCTAGTTAGTAATAAGCCTGAGCTATTAGCTGAGCATTTATAATTTATATTAAGTCTCTCTGTAGGTTACTTGGGAACTGGTGGGTAGGAAATAAAAGTCTGTCTACTGGACACAGCTTTAATCCTTGAGGCAGAGGCAGATGAATCTCTGAGTTCTAGGTCAGCTAGGGCTACACAGAGAAACTGTCTTAAAAAGCATACAAACAACAAAAAGATGGAGGAGAGAATTCATTAGAATTTTGAAGAACACTAAGAATCTCCAGCCAGGGAAGCAAGTAGGCTACCTGCAGATCTTTACCCATACCCCCTCTCCAAATCCAGTCCCACAGTCTCATTCCTAGCTTTGTAGACCAGCTACTTGCTTTCATCCCTATCCTCATCTCCAGTCAATCATACAGATTTATATCTCCAAGCTTTCTCCCCTGAATCAGACATTCCACCATAACACCAAATTTAAGCAATACCTATAAATACAGCCTATACGAAGGCATTAGAAAGTTAATCATACCCAAGAAGACACAAAGAATAATCCCAGACCATCAAATCAAAAGACAGGAAGCATACACCACCCCAACAAAATAACAGGGATCAACAAACGCTTCCCATTTATATATCCCAACATCAATGGTTTCAATTTCCCAATTAAAAAGATACAAACTATCAGAATATATATGAAAAGAAAAGCCATGCTTTTGCTGCATCCAATAAATGCACCATAACACTAAAGATAGACATCACCTCATGGTAAAAAATATAAGTAAAAAATAATCTTCAAATTTCAAGCAAATAGAGATGATGCAGACATATTTAATGTGACAGAGGGTGACTATTCCAGGAAGGGGAAGAAGAAGATGAGAACAAGGCAGTGACCCGTGACTAGAAGCCCCTGTGACAGACAGCCTGTGCTGTGACCTTGACCTCCTTCCCAGGTCTCAGGCATGCTCTCCCACAGGCCTTGGCCATTTGAAGGAAGTGTGTCAAGCCAGTGTCAGGCATGAGGAGACTCTCGACAGCACGCTCTGCCTTCCTCTCACTCACCTGGGCTGGGCCTGTCTGTTCCTTCCTCCACAACCATCCAGGGCTCTCTCTCCTGCTCTAATAAGGTGATCAGATCGGGTTTGGAAATGGAACTTCCCACTTAGGAGAAAGAAAAACGACACATGTGAAGACTTTTCTTTTTTTAACTAGGTCCCTCTAGTTCCGCAGGATGTCCTAGAACTCGATACATAGACCAGGCTGGCTTTGAACTTACTTGATCTGCCTGCCCCTGCCTCCCAAATGCTGGGATAAAGGCATGTGCCACCAAGATTTTTAAACATGCAGATTTATTTATTATAAAGTTCTATACAGTTTGGCATAGTGGATCGTGCCTGTTAAGCCCAGCAGCTGGGGGAGTGAGCCAGCAAGCCTGTACTGCATAGCAAGACCACTGTCTTATAAAAATAGATATCTTTAAAAGCCCAATTAATACTGAGGAAAGAATTAAGAGAAGAAATAGAAGAACCTGAGTGAGAAGCCAGCTGTTTCAAAAAAGGAGTTTTAATCTCACTTAAATGCAGACAGCGACTTGTCACTTAAGAAAAATTATTACTTAGAGGGTGAGAACATGAACTCTTAGGCTATACTATCTAGTATAAGCCTCACCTTTGAAGCTCACTAATGAGGCCACTTATTTAGGCAAGTCCCATAAGATTCAATGGTCAATTTTCCCATCTAAAATCTGGGCATGATGGCACACACCTGAAATCACAACTCTTCAAGACTGGAAGCAGGCATATGGAAAATTCAAGGCCAGCCTTAGTTTCACAGCAACTCCAAAGCCAGCCTGAGCTGTTGTAGAATCTTATTGTAAGACTGTGTTACTTTTTATTATGTTGCATTTGTTTGGCTCTGTGAAGCTGTGATCTACTAAAGAGCTGAACAGCCAATAGCAAGGCAGGAGAGAGAAATGGGCAGGGCTGGTAGGCAGAGACAATAGAAAGAGGGGAAATCTGGAAAGAGAACAAAGACAGGGGGATGCCAGGGACCAGCCACCCAGCCACCCGGCCACCCGGCCACCCAGCTACCTGGCCACACGGCCACCCCGCCACCCAGCCACCCAGTCACCAGGCCACCCAGCCACCTGGCCGCACAGCCACCCAGTCATCTGGCCACACAGCCACCCGGCCACACAGCCATCCAGCTACATAGCCACCCAGCCACCCGGCCACCCAGCCACACAGCCACCCGGCCACCCGGCCACCCAGCCACCCAGCCACACAGCCACCCAGTCACCCAGCCACACAGCCACACAGCCACACTATCAGCCACAGAATAGGAGTGAAAGACTATACAATTAAGAAAAGGAAAAATTCCAGAAGCAAAAGGCAGATGGGATCATTTAAGTCAAAAAAAACTGAGTATAAACAAGCCAAGCTAAGCCCAGGAATTTATAAGTAAGAATAAGCCTCTATGTGTGATTTATTTGGGAACTATATAGTGGGTCCCCCAGAAGAGCCAAAACAACCAACAACATTTGGCACCCAATGTAGGGCTAGAGTAAAAGAAAATCTAACAACATGAGAACTGACCTCATAAAACCAAATAATTTATTGTTGTTGTTGTTGTTGTTATTATTATGGCAAGTACTCCAATACCAAATTACATCCCAAGTCTTATGTTATTATGATTACTATCAATTATCATTAATATTTCGATTGTGTTGACAACTATTGGACAGGACTGATATTAACATTAAACACTATATTCACATACTCTGAATACTTTCTGACATGTACTAAAACAAATTATTGTTTTAATTTCCATTTATTCATTTTATAATGATAGAGATGGGATTAGGTCCTTGGATATGTTGGGGAAGTGCTGCACCACTAAGTTACATCCCCAGGAAAATTGTTATCATCATTGTTATTTATTTTGCCTTCTTTTACATTTACAATTCAATCTTATAGATTTGCTCAATGAAAATGACAAACATGGAACGTCCGCAACAAGTCCATTCTTCTGTTTCATTAGTAATTCCTACTGGCTCTTTCATTCAGTAGTGTGTGTGCACATGTACAGTATATATATGCATTCATAAGAGTGTGTGCACAAGTATGTGCTGGTATGCTTTTATTCATGTATGAAAAGGCCAGACACCAGTGTAAGATGTTGACATAGGTTGCTATCCACTTTAGATTTTGAGACAGGGTCTCTCACACATTGAAAGTACATCCAAGGGATGGGAAAAAGGCTGGTGCTTCATGAAGCTCCTTTTCTCAATCCAACAAATTGTTAATTTGAGAAGAAACTCAGCTATTTCTTTTAAAATTATATTGATTAAAACTTATTTTATTTTATATGTAAGTGTCTGCATGTATGTGGTACTCATCAAGACCAGAAGAGGGCATCACATGCCCTGGAAAGGCAGCTTATGGTGGTGGGAACTGAATCCAGGCCCTCACAAGAGCAACCAGCTCTCTTAACCAACCAGCCTCTCTAGTCACTAATTCTATTTATTGATTTATTTCCTTATTTATTTTATTTAGTTTGTTTCTTAGTTATTTTGTTTGAAATTGGGCCTCACCCTGTAGACTAGGCTTCCCTGGAATTCACTATGTATCAGAGTGACCTTAAACTCACAGCAATCCTCCTGCCTCAGCCTTCTCAGTGAAGGAAGGAATAACAGTCATGGGTCACCAAGGCCAGCTTCAGCTACCACAGGAAAGATGGCCCTGTCTAATTCAGGTGAGAAAAGCCAACAGTGCAGAGGACACATCCCCAGTCATGGGGACAGACGGCCTTACCCACGGTGACGAGGTTGCTGTAGGTCTCCAACATCATGTCCCTGTATAAGACCCTCTGAGTCGCATCCAGGCAGGCCCATTCCTCCTGAGAGAAGTCAACAGCCACATCCCTAAATGTCACCGACCCCTGAAACCACAAACACAAGTGGAGTGAAATCGGGGAAGCGTTCAGTACGGATAAACACAGGGGAGAGAACCCAAGAACAGGAAGGAGCCATACACGCTCAAGGCTCCTGACTCATGAGCTCCCCACCCTATATATCCCATAAATGGGCATTTCTATCCCATCCACATCCTTCAAGTTATACCTCAAAAGAGAGAACTGTCATCCAAGTTCAGTGTAAAATACCTAAGAAATAGTGGGAATCCTTGAACTTATTATGGTATCAGATAGTACCCTAAATACCTTTTCTCACAAAAATGATTTTTGTAAACTATGTTAGAGTCCATAAATTATGTAGGAGACCATATTACTGGCTTATTAGTTTTAAGGAATCTTGTCCTGAAAAACAAAAACTTCCAAGGTGGTCAATGTGTCCCAGGCCTTGCTGAACTCTGTAGACCATGTCCCCTCCCAGTCACAGCCTGGATGACCATTCCCTCTCCTCACTGACTCTCTTAAAGCCCCTCAAGCAGGTCATCCCATCACACACGTGCACCGAGGCCACTCACTCTCAATCCCCGTGTAATCAGCCTGTAAACACCAAAGATGTCAATCAGGATTCCCAGTGCGGTCAGAGGAGAGCATCACTCAAAGTTCTGAAGCCCCAAAGACCCTGTTTCCCTGGTAGCTGGGACTACAGGTGTGCGCCACCGCGCCGGGCAAGACCCTGTTTCCTGTGAGACCATCGCCTCCTCTGCAAGGACAGTCCTCCCTGACCACAGACCAAGCAGAGAGCAGATGTACAGGGATGCATTCAAAGAAATCTCCAGAACAGCAGAAAGAGGCACAGACAGGAAGTGCTCTCTGACCTTCCAACCCTCACTGTTACAGGGTGGACTGGGCTGGAGGATTTTGGGTCCTTGGGAAGATTCACAGAGAAGACAGCAAAGTCTCCCTATGTAAAGAGAGAAACACCAACTTACACAGACCATGTCTTGAGAACTCGAGGTGGCCATTCTTCCTTAGGATCCTCCCCTGGGGGACAAAAAGAAAGCCTTTCACTGGACTATCACTTGATGTTCCCAGACTGATGCCATCCACTACCTTTATTCTCAAGCATCCCCACTCACACACTCCTCTCCCACGGCTCACAGTCTCCCACACACAAACTAGAAGCAGACAGGAGTCTACACAGATTCTGTTCTAACCCCAGAAAACCCACTGCATGAGGGCTCAGTGTGGACATGCAGTCCACACAAGTTCCTCCAGAAGATGATCCACCCTGAGATCCAGCTAGCCTGAAACCAGGCCCCTTCTCCTACTGTGTTGAGATCTTCCTATTGGAACCTCACCTTACAGGGCTGACATCCAAACTGCATCTCCTTTGAAAACTCAGGGCTGAGCGAGGCACATCAAGGCTGGAGGGTCTGCAGCGGCAATCCTTAGGTAGTGTTCAGCACTCTGTACCCACTTTTAGTAAATGGAATCATACAGTATGGAACACTTTTCTGAATATCTTCACTCATCTATGATTATGTCTTAGGTTGTATCAATTAAATCATAATTTTCTTTTTTTAAAAAAAATTATTAACCAGTTCATTAATTTCTTCCCAGCCCAGTCATAGTTTCCCCTCCCTCCATTCTTCCCAGTCCTTCCCTGAAATCTCCCCCACACACTCCCCATCTGCCCTTCCCCCTCCCCTTCACAAACATGCAGGCTTCCCATGTATATGAGCCAGCCATGGCATATCAAGTTACAGCAAGATTTAGCATTGCCACTCCTACTAAGGCTAGATGAGACCATCCAGCATGAGCAAAGGGTCCCAAGAGCAGGCAACAGAGTCAAAGACAGCCTCTCTCTCTATGCCAGGAGTCCCTCAAAGAGACCAAGCCACACAACTGCAGAGGACCCAGGTCAGTTCCATGCAAGTTCTCTGGTTGTTTGGTCTCTGTGCATCCCCATGAGACCAGATTGGTTGCCTGTGTGTTTTCCTATGATGCCCTTGGTCCCTCTGACTCCCATAATCCTTCCCACCCCACAGGACCTCCCAAGGTCTGTCCAATGTTTGGTTGTGGGTCTCTGCATCTGTTTCCATCAGTGGCTGCGTGAAGCCTCTCTGATGACAACTGGGCTAGGCAATGATGTATGAGTATAGCAGAATATCATTAGAAATTATTTCATTGACTTCTTTTTTTTAATAACTTTTTTAAGCTTTATTTATTTATTTATTTATTGATTGATTGATTGATTGATTTGCCTTGGTGTTTGCCTGGAACTGGAACTACAGACAGTTGTTAGCTGCCATGTGGGTGCTGGGAATCGAACCCGGGTCCTCTGGAAGCGCAGACGGTGCTCTTAACCGCTGAGCCATCTCTCCAGCCCCCATTGACTTCTTTTTTACCAGTCATGTTTGGTTCTATATTAGGTCTCTGGGCTCTCCAGCCTCTCCAGGCATTATCAGAGGTGGGCCCCCTCTCTCTTTTAGTATGGGTCCAAACTGAACCAGTCATTGGGTAGTCAATCCATAATTTCTACGCCACCTTTGTCCCAGCATATCTTGTAGGGAGGGCAAATTGTTGGTCAGAGGTTATGTGGCTTTGTGTGAGTGCCAACCCCTTTACTAGAAGTCTTCCCTGGTTACAGGAGGTGGCTGGTTCAGGCTCTGTATCTCTCATTGCTAGGAGTCTTAGCTAAGGTCACCCTCATAGATTTCTGGCAGTTTCCATTGCACTAAGTTTCTAGCTCATCCTAGAGATGCCCCGGATTCCAGCTGTCTTTCACAGCACTGTCTCCCTCCATCCTCCCTCACCTGATCTCTTTTGGTCCCATGCCCACCTCCCCATCCAGACCTGATAGAAGAGAAAGTGGGAGACAGCCTTAAACACACAGGCACAGGAGACAACTTCCTGAACAGAACAGCAATTGTTTAGGCACTAACATCAACTATTAAGAAATGGGACCTCATGAAATTGAAAAGCTTCTGTAAGGCAAAAGACACAGTCAACAGGACAAAATGGCAGCCTACAGTATGGAAAAAGATCTTCAACACATCTGACGTAAGACTGATTTCTAAAATATATAAAGAAGTCAAGAAACTAGACACCCACAAACTAAATAGTCCAATTTAAAAAAAATGGGGTTCAGATCTAAACAGAGAATTCTCAAAAGAGGAATCTCCAATGGCAGAGAAACACTGAAGCAGATGTTCATCAACCTTAGCTATCAGGGAAACGTAAATCAAGTGACTCTGAGATTGAACCTTACACCTATCAGAATAGCTAAGATTAAAAAAGCAAAAGTGACAACTGAGGCTTGTACATCAGTTATGCACAGATATGAAGCAAGAGAGACACTTCTCCACCTCCACAGCAGGTGACAGTTCACACTTGTAAGGCTGTATACTTTAGAAATCAATAGAAACTCAAGCTACTTCAAGACCCAACTATAGCACTACTGGGCATATACCCCAAAGATGCCCTACCATACCATAAGGATACGTGTTCAACTATGTTCATAGCAGCTTCACCTGTAAGAGCCAAAAAAATGGAAGAAAAAAAAAAAACACTTAGATATCCATCAACCAAAGAATGGATTTAAAAGAATGTGGCACATTTACACAATGGAATATTACTCACCTATTAAAAGCAATAGCATCATGAAATTGCTGCATGCATCTCCTCAGCAAACATAGATGCATTTCTATGATAGTTTAGTGTGTGGCCTCATGACATTTGTTGCTGTCTAAGTCTCATCAAGTTTGTGATCCCAAAAGCCAACAGGAAGTCCTGCTGGTAGTAGTAACATAGGTCTCTAATTTCTGCACTGGGCACAGAGAAGGAGGAGATTTGCTCAAAGTCCCAGACTAGCCTCTGCAATCAATGGTGCTGGCAAAACTCAATTCCGCAAAATGATATTAGACCTTCAGTCACCACATGCAAAGTCAACTTAAACCAGATTAAAACAGATTAAACAGACACAGCTAGGAAAAAACCAAAGGGAATCCCCACTGGACATTTTGAGTATTACTATAAAATCACAAGCATCAAAGGGAAATGAACAAATGGAGTTTACATCAAACTAAAACCTGTGTGCAGAGGAAACGGTCAAGAGTAGAGGGATAATCTACGAACAGGAGAGGGTGTTTGCGAACTAGACTCTGACACGGAGTTAACACCTAAACTGCACAGTGACTTTATAAGGAAAGCAGACAATCCAATGACAAGGACACATGCTAACTGAGAAACAGGCAAACACGAAACAGACATTTATTTCCCCACATGGAGCATCAACTTCCATTCTTTTCCTTTCAGAAAAGGCAGGCTTCCCAGGGATATCAACCAAACATGGCATTCAAGTTGCAATAAAATTAGGCTCCTCCTCTCGAATGAAAGTGGGCAAAAGAGAGAGATAATTCTATTTTCTAAAACTAAAAGCCCATGTCTCAAACAGAAAGAAAGAGCGAACCCACTGTCGAGTCTTAGATGTCGAGCAATCCCGTCCTCCTTCTGCTCCAGGCCCTCCTTTAGAGTAACAGCAGACTCACTCGGGGAGCCTGAGCGAGCATGAGATCCCAGACTACATCCTAGTGAGCACTTCCCTCCACTCCCCACATCACTCACGAGGCAGCTCTGGACTCAACAAGTGGGGACCTCGGGGAAAGCGTCCCCTCGGACTCCGGCCCTGAG